>MCJB01038391.1:42050-59564 GCA_002018475.1 Nicotiana obtusifolia
AGGGGGGGGGGGTTAAGGGGAGAAGAGAAACCATTCATCTATTGAGCTTTGATTAGCAAATCTGTTTCCAAGGTCAGTCACATTGTTTCTTTGGGTTGCAAATATTGAATTTGCCTACGCACAATCATCAAATTTCTTGACCATAACACAGGAAGGTTGCTATAAGATTTAACGAAATTGGCTGAAACATCAGACATCATAAAACAGAGCATTTTTTGTCCTCTAGATGCGAAGCAAAAAGATTGTCAACTTCTTTCTTTGGAAGAAACGTTATGGTCTCATCCCAATTCATTTTCTTTCTTTTACATTAGCTGCAAAGGTACCACGGCCTTCATCAGCCGGCTCGATACATCCCTCCCTTTCAACCACCATCAAGGGAAAATTAAAGAGGGAAAGAAGGAATGAGAAACCTACAGATGATATTACCGTTTCTTTGAGTCTTTACCTTTTTTGCTTTCAGACAATCTATTGTTGTCATTATCCTCCGAAGGAACTGTCTCAGCAACTGAGATATCCTTGGAGTACTTTTTCACCCTCAAAGATATGAGGATACTCGCTAAGATCCCAAGAAGAGGAAAGATGTATGACCGTAAATTGGATGCCTTAGATCCAGAGCCAGAGGATACAGCAGCACCGGCAAGACTGCCAATAGATGTATTCTGCAAGATCATGGGAAGGCAGCCAATTGCTGTTGGAAGCAGGAAATCCAAGCAGAATCTAACTTTGGTGGCTGCCAAAGCATAGTTGATGACATAAGAAGGTATAGGTGAGAAACGGGCAAGAAGAACAAACTTCCATCCATCTCGTTCAACACCCCTTGAGAGTATATGAAAGTATTTGTTATTTTGCGCCCAACCAATAGCAGAGCTGGAACTCCGAAACACGAACCTGGCGAAAGTACAATATCAGAATTGCAATGGCAAAAATCCAGAGAGGAAGAGAGATATCTACATCATTTAATAAAGTAACATTCACAAACCAAACAAAGGCTGCTTTGGCTGAACAGCTTAAAAGTACACCTCCTGAGATACAATACAATTATTTCGCTTAAGCAGAAGGACAAGCTTAAAAGAAGGGAAGGGGAACAGAAAGACAATCTCGCCACCTGAATTTCTGAAATACAACCACTATAGTATATTTTCCTTTGTCCATAGGAGTGAAAGGTGAAAGAAAAGGCTGAGCCTTCCAGTTTAAATTTGCACGTTGTGATTTCAGTTAATGGAAACAAAGTAGTCAAATCAGAAATAAACTCTTCTCATACTAATACTACCTCCAACTCCTCCAGATCAGGTTGTTTATCTGCTTAAGAACAAATTAAGCTGTTAATGAGCTGATCGCACTTCTTGGTTTACCCAAAAAACAAAATGATCGCACTTAAAACACCCCTCCCCACCTTTTTTTCAACAAGTTAAAAAACATCTTTTTTGATTAGTAAGTTATTCTTTTCTTAACACAAACAGCCAGGCCCTTAGTAAGGTCCCCCTCCTAAATTTTGTATTTGCTTTGTCTCATTGTTTACATCCTCACACGAATGTAGTTCATTTTCCTTCAGCGACATTTCTGCCTTCTTCACTTTCTTATTTCATGGTCTAATCTAGCATGCTAATTAGAAGAATCTAGAGGATCACCCTTTAGAGACCTATAAAATAAACTTTTCACCAACTATAAGAGCACTTTATGCAGACCTCTACCCTGTCACTGTGGCTCATCCTTGTATACTGTGAGATATCTGAAACCCAGAAAGTTTAAAGCAACACATGGTCAAGCTACAGATCTGCCACTGCCACCAAATGAACTAGCTGAACATTTCTGACGGCAAAATACTATAAAGACTTAATCCTATAAGAAATATTGACATTTAAGTCCCTGAATATTCTTTTATGATCACTTAAGCACTTGAATTCATTTAAAATCGAGATGTTATTCCAGAAAAGATTCAGTTAAACTCAAGATCATTAGATAGAGTGTAATATGTACTTTTTCCCCAGGTTAAAGGAAAGAAGAAGAAGGAAATGGAAACAAAAGGAAAAGATGATGATGGAACAAAACCTCGTAACTTACTTACAGCCTTGGAAATCCTGCATTATACACTCTATGGCCATCATTTCTTACCCAAATTTTATATTTCTTTTTTCTTTTCCAGGTATATGTTAATGTTCATTTCCCCGGTTTTTGGATTTCATTTCTTTAAGTAAAAAAGAGTTGGATCAAATGCCTCGCCTCAGAGCCCTTCCGCAGATAGGCATTCAAGTGTACAAAGTGTTAGGAAAGAATGGAATTGCTTAGTCGCTGCTCACTACGGAGCTCGCCGCTGAAGCACATTTTCTTTTATTCTTGTTTTTGCATAATCTTTTTTTTTCTTGTTATCTTCCTTTTTGGGGCTCTATTTTCTGTTTTCCCCTCTACTCTCACTAATCTTTCTTTTCTTGTTCTCTTACTTCTTTTTCTCTTTTTTCTAGACCCCACCCTCTCTTCTTTTATTCCCTTATACCTCCTTTCCTCATCAAAAGCTACCTATTTACTCTAAGTTCTAGCAATCTCGAATGGAAATACCAAATAAAGTCTCCAAAATAGTCCACATGAAAATTCAAAAGATTAAACAAATCAAATAACCACTTGATGACTATATGCTATTCTCCTAAAAGTTCTTTTTACCTCCAAGCACCTTTCTCTCAAATTCTTCCTTTTTGATGAATTTACTTTTCTAAAGAGTGAACATAATTGATAACATGATTCTGCTTTTAGTATTGGGTATATCCTTCAGGCTGCAGCTTTAAACAATACCTTCAATAATTGGGAATTCCAATAAAAAAACGTTCTTCGATAAATCAGAATTCGAATATTCCATGGTTCAAACAGCATAAATCAATTAAGCTTGATACTTGCGTTGAGGTAGGCTGCAACATCACACCTCTTTGGGGTGCTTCCCTCCGCACCCTGCGTGAACACGGGATGCTTTGTGTATTGGCCTACCTATAATCAATTAACAAGGACCAAGAGCGGAGCTAGAAGGCTATTGGCTGAACCTGGTAGTTTGTCCTAAACCCTATATTTGTGTTATTAATTCGCTAAATATGTACAAATAGCACTTGAGGTCGTTATAAAATTCAGAACCCATAAATTTCAAATTCTAGATCCGGCTCTGACAAGGACATGCAACTACATATAATCTCCCTCATAGGTTTCACTTACCTCCCAGATGAGAATACCTTTGACTCACTAGACTAGCACATACCGTCTCAAAAAGGAGCCAAGACTCTAAAACAGAAGATTACAAGTATATAAAGAGACTCTGTAACATTTCATATCCTTGGGCAAACAAGAAGATGATTTTAAACAAAAAATTCACATTCAACCATTTCTAAACAACTTTATGATGTACCCCTTTTCACAATTCCTAACTTTATCACCTCATTTTGACTCACGAGAAGAACATGGTATAATTTATTGTAGACAAAGCATACAATTCAGTAGTCAAATGAAATTTGGAAACCTAGATAGGCTTGATGATTCAAAAAACAAGCTCATGAGAGTGTTGTCTCTTAAATCAATCAACCACCCGAATCACAAATCACCTACCATTTCTCATAGACAAAATACACAATTCAATTATCAAAAGATATTCCAAACCCCAGAAAACCTTTATGAATTTGGCAAACAAAATCACGAGTATCTACTCTCGTTTTTCCTCATTTTTAATGACAATGGTATCAAGGCCAGCTTGCGCGTGCCTTAACTATTCCACCTGGTACCTCCCACCAGCATCAGGTATTGGAACCTCCCACTGACACAGGTAACTGTACTCTATCCACCAAGGCTTAGGCAGATGGGAAGAAATCACCTAGTATTCTTTGTCTCTGCTGCGATTTCTCTTAAACAATCAGTTACTACATCTCAATCCGAATCAGTTAGCTCCGCTATATTAATCCTCTAACCCATTTTCTTTCCCAAACCAAAAAAACCTTGTCAAGGCAAATTAAGGATTATGTAAACTTCACGCCTATCCCTACACAGATAACTAATTTACAATATAATACTATTTGTTTCAAGCTGAAAAATAAAACACATAGGCCAACGAGAGAGAGAGAGAGGTACCTGCCGATCCAGAAAGAGAGAGAAGCGCCAAGTATTTTAGCACAAAAAACACACAAAACAGCTGGGAAGAATCCAAATAGAAGAGAAGCACCAGCTTCAAAGAACACGGCGTAGGGCAAGCACAGCGCTAATGTAACTGTATGAAGACCCACATATGCTGGGATCGCCCAATTACCTAATCGATCTGACATTTGCTTCAACCATTGAATTGCAGCATCTTTTTCGAAACCCAGTTGATTGCTTAATGCCTTTATCATTGCTATTATAGCCACCACTACTGCTATCGCAACCCATTTCCTCTTCCCCATTTTTCACCTTCCTCTTTTATCTATTCTTCTTTCGCTATATGTAGTAAGAAATCGCCGAATTTGAAAGTGAATCCGCTGAATCTGCCTCTCTTTTACAATTCTCACTTCTCTCTCCGTTGCAGCCGATCAGTAGACTTTTCTTCTTGTTTTTTCTTCTGCGGTTTTTATATCAGTAGGTCGCTTGCACAATCGGCGACCTCTTTTAAAATATTTTATTACACCTGTTTTAATAAAATTAAATTTATATTTCTTATTTTACTTTAAAAAGAAATTTTTATAGCGACATTAATATTATGACATGTTTAAGGTTCATAAATTTGAAAAGTATTATAGTCCTATGTTATTACATATTTAAAATCACAAATTTTGAAAATTCTTGTTTTCTTTTAAATAAATTCTATATCCTATTAAATGAAAAGAAGGTGTACTTTTTGGATTTAATCTGATAAAAATGTTTTTTCAGGGATACCTTGCTAATGAAGGTTGCAAGGTTACACTTATGTTAAATAGGCAATTTGTTTCTAAGAATCTTTTGTTTTATGTTTTGGAACTTTTGTTTTTTTGGGAATACATGTTTATGCTATCAGGAGTTAGGACTCAAGGATTGGATTTGAAGATTTTGGATAATTAAGTGGAGTTGCAATCCATTTCTAATGCAGAAAAACATAATTAACATTCATTTATAATACGTTTATTTTCAAAATTTAAGACGACATTCTGACTAAGTAATTCAACTAAAATTATTAAGGAACTGTCATACTGCCAAAAAGAACTTCATTTTACCAAATCAAATTGATTTCTCTTGATACAAGTGAAACCAAACACATTCTTGTGTATACACAACTGCCCACAAGGCTGCGACTTACTTCCATGCGTTGGGTGTTGTATGAAAAATTAAGTTAAATATCAGATCTTCGATTGTATACAATTCGAGAATATATTAAAATTAAACCACAGGATTAACCAGCCATGACTAAATCTGAAACATAGATACATCATGTATCTGATACAAATGTTGAAACCTTGCAAGATATACCACCATCATCAACCTTCAAGACGATGCCTTTTTATGCCTTATTATACCTCGTTCCTCGTCCAACTCAAAGTTCGCTTTAGAAAAGTCATTGCTTGTGAAAAATGCTTTGAGATCAGTAATGCCATAATCAAAAGCCTGCGCGGATTTTAGTATGGAAATTGGTTAGCAACCAGTTGCGCACTTTGGGAACCAACAGATAAAGATCATGCTTCAATATCATAGGAAGATCAGGCATTGTGAGTATAATTACCTTGCTTTGTAGCTCTTCCACTTTGATATCGATATGGTCTAGATTGGCAGTAGAACCCGAAACAATTTCCTCAAACTGCATAGCGTCATTTACAAGCCCACGTAGGAGGTGAAGAATGATAGCATTGAAATCTTTTTTGTATGTCATGTACTTTTTGAAACTCTGCATGAAAATACAAAACCATTTCAACTGTCTCTACTGAGAACTATTACTGGGGCATGTCAATGTATCACCAACACCCACATCTAGCATCAGAACATTTGGAGAGTTTGACATGGTAACTCACACAACCAATAAAACTTGTAGGACAATTTTCTTCATTTGACATGTAGAAAGTGGGTGTCAATAGTTGTCACTCAAAATTGATCAAATAAACAAAGAAAAAGTGTATTGGTAAAGAACTCTGGGTCCTAATAACTATTATATCTCAAATTATGGCTGCGGTGGAAGCTCAAAACCATTTAGTGGCTACATCTCTAATTGAACCACCTGACTAAATTTGGAAAGGAACCTAATTAATTCAGAGAAGCATTAGACTAGCTTAGACAGACACCGGACATAGAAGGATTTAAAATTCAAATATGTTGTTGTTAAGTCTTTGATAAAATGTTGGACTCAAATTTTGTTATAGTTCGACTACATTAGTTATTTCATTTTAGCTGGAATACCAACATTTTGGGAGTTAAATCATTTATTTCTTCCTTACTTTCTTTTTTTATTTTCTTTCATTTGGAAAATCAACAATTGAGACCCCACCACAAGTCCAAATAAAGATTTTATACAAGTTTTGCTGGTTTTGTGAGATAAAGTGTAAAATCTCTCGAGAACATATAGATCCATTCTCAGTTGTTTTAGTCACAAAAAAACGTTCACTACGTTGAGAACACTGATACTGATTCGATTAGAACACTGCTACTACTTCAATCAGATGAATCTTGTTATGAGAGCAGGGGAAACTTTAAATATTTGGTTTTGGGAGGGTTTTGCTGGAAGAGATTCTGTTATCCCGTCCTTCTCCAAATTAAAATGGTCAACAGATATATAAGCATTACCAAAAGTAAGGAATGAGGAAAAAAGAAACCTAAGCTGAACATTTTGTGGTAAAGGGTCAAGCGATCACGTCTTACATAGGTCTAACATGCAAGACAAAGCAGTAAGAGTGCTCTGATTAATTACCTTTTGCAAAGCTTTTTGCACCCCGAATTTCTGAGTTGATATAAATGAATCTAGGAGGACGCGAATTGCCATGTCCACATCTTCTTGAGTAACATGTTGTCTAAGATGCATTCTTGCATGGGCTTCAGACATCCTTATCATGGATTCGATGTGCCTCACTGCTATGGGAACTCCTTGTCCATGCTGTACATGCACATGGAATAATATGTAAGAGAATGCCTCTTTGATAAAAAGTTTAAATAAACATACTTTAAATAGTTCACGAAAAGGTTCAACGAATGACAATCTCACCGAAGATTCTCTCCTTAATTCAGCATAAACCTGTGTGAGCTTGTCCAAGTCTCCATCGTGTAATTTCGGGAATACATTCAACTTTGCATAAGTTATGTACTTCTTTAGCAACTCTTGAGGAATTATCTGCGGGGAAAAAAACTTATACAGGTTTTAAAAAACCCATAATGTTCAAACAAATAGTAAAAAAATGAGCTATAAAGACAACCTCAGGGTCAGTTGGCGCCATAGCGGCACGGGCATCATCCCGTGAATCGGTAAAGGATTTCTCATCTAAAGTAGCACCTTTTGCTTGTGACCTGAAATGACTATCAACTACAAATTTTGCAAGCATCTCATCTGTGACTGGATCAACCACATCCTGCACATATTCAATTCCCTTCAGGTCAAAAGTTGCTGATGAAAAAGCTACATCAGATGTGACATGGCTCCAACAGAATGAGGAATATAACCTTGACCACACAGAGTACATCAAAGCGAGAAATGATTGGATCTGTCAATTCCACATTTTGCGTCAAAGTCTTTGAGGAATCATATCTACAAGAAAGAAATTAAGAGAAAAAAGTCACCCAACCAAAACAGGAAAGAAATGTCAGAAAAAGACTAACATTAGAGCATAAGCTGCTATATAGGATAAATAACGATTCCAGAAAGTGGAATACTTGATTCCACCTAATTGTATTTGCACATTAGAACAACTTCAAAAGCATGGGTTGGGATTGGATTAAGAGAATGTGAGGTAGCAAGGCTAAAGACAGGAAATGTTACGAAATTGCAGTACAGCAAAGGAAAATGGAAACCTAAAATTAATGCATAGATTAAGCAAATGTTAAGAAGGAAGCCAAGATCTGGCAATTAAAGATGTAGGGAAGCCACAGCTATAATGCAGGGATTAAGCTAGAGTTCCAAGGTGGTGCCTAAAAGCTGGTATACAACAAATAGTAACATCAACTTAGGAGGAAATGTCTACAGTTAGGACCACACAACCATCCTACTTCTCAATACATCAATATTCAGTTCTCATATACCTTCCTCCAATAGGATTAGCAGCAGCAATAACAGAACAACGGGCCTGGAGAGACGTGACAATGCCAGCCTTTGATATGCTTATACTCTGCTGTTCCATTGCTTCATGAATACTCACTCTAAACCAAAAATACATAAATGGTGAGAGGAACAAGAGAAGCAGGAGAATGTTATAACCAGAAAATGATTTAGGGAAGAGCGGCTAAAAGTGAACAGCTATCAGATTTGCATACCTATCCTGATCATTCATCTTATCAAACTCGTCAATCAAACAGATTCCTCTATCAGCCAGAACTAGTGCTCCTCCTTCAAGGGTCCATTCCCGAGTGACGGGGTCCTTGTGTACTGCTGCCGTAAGCCCTACAGCAGAAGCTCCTTTTCCAGTTGTATAGACAGCCCGCTGTCCTGTCTTCTCTACGTACCTGATAGGTTTGCGTGGTGATTACAGTATTCATAGATTCAAAATCAGGTCATTCTAGATCTCTACTTACTTGAGGAACTGTGACTTTGCAGTGCCCGGATCACCTAGCAGGAGAATATTTATGTCTCCTCTCAGTCTGTGTTTTCCTTCAACATTTTTCTCTTGGCCACCAAACATCGCAAGAGCTAAGGCAGTCTTTATGTCTTCATGACCATAGATTGATGGAGCAATGGACTTCGATATCTGAGAGTGTTAAATAAAAATACATGAGAAAAGAGATTGCTGAGATAGTCTATAAATTGAAAGAACCAATCGAACTTTCAATTGACTCAAGGCACATATGCGTACTCGTTCTCCAATTCGGGGGTCTTTTGCCAGCTTTTCAATTTCTTCCTTGTCCTCCTGAGTTAGCTTGTAAGCTGAAAAGAGGTCTTGCTTTTTTGTAACATAATTTGCTTCAATCACAGTAGCAAAGACAGGAAACCCATTCTTGGTATTCAAGGACAAGTCAAAGTTGTTTGTGTAGACTCCTGTGACCTCCTGATATTAGAAAGAGACACTTCCTGTCTTTAGGAAAAAAGTCTGGGAACACTTTTAAAGCACATAAGTTTAAGTAATGCTCAATAACGCACTTGTCAAAATATTCTTTTAATTTGGATTAAGTTATCACAAACAAGCCAGAAAAGGTGGAGCCTTACTATCTCTTCTCCTGGTCGGGCACAATCAATAAGATCATTCAACAGTATCACTTCCTTGTATCTAGGAAGCCGACCAGCTGGAACAATTCCTGGGC
Organism: Nicotiana obtusifolia; assembly: GCA_002018475.1. NCBI lineage: Eukaryota > Viridiplantae > Streptophyta > Magnoliopsida > Solanales > Solanaceae > Nicotiana > Nicotiana obtusifolia. The sequence continues at coordinate 51,447 of MCJB01038391.1, forward strand.
TTTCTTGTAGTGTCAGTTTCTGGTAGTTCCTGTATATTGTCTGCAAAACAATTAGGAAACGGAATCAGATTACCGACTTTATAGTTTTCTTTCTACAGGAATATACAAAACAAAGTTTACCTGCTCAACATTGACAGTGAATGGTCCTTTGGATTGGCACTCTGGGCAAGAACCAACCTTGACTTCTGAGTATGAGTTCTGGAAAAAAGGACCCAAAATTGCTCCACACTTGTTGCAATCGTATTTCACTTGTTGCAACTGGGGAAAGACACCAGAACGTCGGGTGACAACTCCACCAATACGAATCATTGTATTCAAATGGATCTGCCTGCAAAAGTTACAAATCAAGACAGCTTTGTTTATGCTAGAAGTAGTCAACAAAAGCAGACAAGTAAAGGATTTACCTTATATTGCGAATCTGATCATAAACTGGTAAGTTGGTAATCCTGACATAGACTTTTTGATGAATTTGCTTGTAGTTGGGATGAAGATCAAAGACAACTTTGTTAGCAACTTCTTCCATCACTTCAAGGACAGACTGAGGTGCATCTGCCAGCCAGATAGCAATATTGGGATGGACATATATGAATTGTTTGTAATCAATCTCGAGGCTACACTTGTTAACTGCATGTAAAAGATGAACAATTTAAAGAAGAGCTAATAAAAAATCTCTGTAGAACTCGTAAATGCTAAATTCAATCTAGACAAGGTCAGCGAATTTAGCCACTAATGACTTGACAAGTTATTAGCATAGTGTTTTTACCTGATACCATCTCATTAATCTGTCTAAGATATTCAAAGTCCCCATGTTCACTTTTCGGATTTACATATGTGAGTAAGAATTCCTTGAACTTCTTAGCAATGAAACGCCGGACTTCATCTCTGGTTACCCATTCCCTAAGTGTTCCCTGAACTCTGTACATCTCAAACTCTCCTTCATCATTTTCATCATCCTAGGGGAAAATCCAAAAAAAGTAACAGATATATTCAGGAAATTCTATTATCATTAGCCTACGTAGAAAGTTTAAAGAAAGCACAAACCTCGTAGGCATCATCATCAGTTTGATCAGTCATTGGCACATCCTGGCTAGAATTTACTCTTTGTGATGCACCTGGTGAACTCGGCATTGCATCAGTATCATCAAAGTTTCTTTGTGTGTTGGTGGGCCTGAAATCAGCTCTAGTCCTTTTTGATGGCCTATAGTTGTCATCGTCAGTATCTGTAGCCAAATACATGAACGTTAGCTATTGGGCTCTCAATCTGCTCTAAAGTCAAATCCATTAACACAAGGCAGTAGAGTCCCACATAATCGTACATCTAAATGAGTTAAAGTTCACATATATTAGCTCCTACCAGCAGCTGGTCAAACCTTAACGGTAAAGGCTAGGCTACAGCTGCCCCACAATTTTGTAGTGGACCAGTATGAATTGACCATTATGTAACTGTACATTGTAACCCTATCATGTAAATATATGGATTACGTGAGAAGAAAGGGGACACTTAATCATCAAACAAGAATCTAAACACACCACAAAGGTTCACTCTGGAGCCTCGGCAATAGAACAATATAGATTATGCAGGAGGCATCAAACAACAAATAAATGAGGTATATAATCATACCAGAACTCCAAAAAGAAATCTTGAAGATCCCTTGTGATACCCTTTTCTTTTTGTTCTGTTCTAAAAAGAATTGACATCTTTCTAAAGTTGAAAATAATTTAACTCTAAACCTCCTATTTATAGCAAACAGAAATTTCTAGACTTGTTTTAGAACACAAGTTTCGAAAGTGTTTCTTTGTTTCTTAAAGTACTAGTAACTAAGAAGGAAAGAACATACACAAGATGTTGTGATTATTTTCAGGATAATGGTGAACATTGTGTGTAATTGGTAGCTTTCTAGCAAGAAAGAAATGCACATAAATTCAATAAATTGCATATATAATGTAAATAACCCCAATCCAACCATGAAATACATGGAAATGAGTTTCACCAAGCAGTGAAAAATAAAAAAGTTAAGAGAGACAACACTTATAAAAAAACACACCTTGATCGTGAAGAAGTTGAGGAAGCTTGCGGTTCGTGACCTGTACATCTCTAGTGTCAAGTTCCACTTCAGCAGCCCGACGATCCGCCATGATTTGATCCAAATCTCTTTCATCCTCCATCGAATCATCCAATCCCAACGATTCATACTGATCATGCTCTTCCATCCTCCGATAATCCCTGCAATTTCGTTACCAATTCCAAAAAAATCAATAACAACATCAACCTTAACAATTCATAATCACACTTTTATTTAATTTAACAGTAGGAGTACTAACTCGAGGTAATTGTCATTGAAAAGGTCCTCTCCGTCTTCTTCCTCTTCGATATCTTCTGGCTCGTCTCGAATGATATCAGGATCGACAGAGGCTTCATCTTCTTCGGAGTAATTTTGGCTAGTGTTGAAAGGGAGCTGATCAGTGTTGAATCCTACGGACGTCGGAGAATCAGGAGTTGACACCGGATTTCCGTTTCTATGATCTGATGATGACGGAGAACCCGCCGGAGGACGAGCACTATCGCCGTTAGAATCTTCGCCGGCCATTTTATCTCTCTGTTTATCACTTTCTACTAGGCGGGAAGTTTCTGTAGGGTTTTGGAAATGAAGAGAGATTGAGCGCCGCCAACTTATATGTCTTCTTGTTGGCGGGAGAAGTTGGCGCCAAAAAAACACGAATGGGCCCAAAGCCCGTTGGGCCGAAGATCGGAAGTTGACCCAGTAGTACAGTACCTGCAGTAGAAATGACACCACGTGGGGCTATTTAGGAATTAGCCTGATTATTTTGAATTTTAATTTTTCAATTCAATTTTTTCAGACAAAAATGTCTTGAAGTTATGATTTTTAATCTAAACTTTCATAACAAAATAAATGTTGGCTAATTTCTAAATAGCATTATGTAGGGGTGTACAAATGAAACCAGCAAACCGCACCAACCCGATAATCTGAGTCAAACCGAGAAAAAAGTTTCCACTATGGTTTGGTTTGATTTGGTTTGATTTGGCATTAACTAAAAAAAGTCAAACTAAAATCGAATCAACCAAACATTATATGTATAGAAGTTTTAAATATATTTAATACATAAAAATATTTATTGTAGTGTAGTTTATAAAACATTTCTTAAGCTTTTTTGTAATTTTATCCTTTAACGTATTATTTCAAGTATGGGCTTATAATTTTGGATGCTCCAAAATATTTTATTGTTCATAAATATTAGTAACTCAAATAACTCATAAACCAAAATCAAATCAATACCAATGTTAATAAAAGACATTTAATTCATTTGTAATGTGAATGAAATTAGTGTTGGATATCTATTTTTTTGTTTTTCCATGATTTAGATAAAATGTATAACTTATTTTTCTTTTAGTGGTTAGTTATGTAAATAATAGTACTAATTAGTCGTAATTTTAAATTATGTTAGTTTTTATTATGACTTATTAATAATATTTATTTTATTTTATTTTATTATCTTTATTGTTGAATATTTTTAAATGCCATGACTCGTCTCATATTTATATTATTTTATTAAAAAACTCCTTATATAGTTCTGTCTTATTAGGATTAAAGAAATATTTGGAGCACAAAATTTACGTTTTGTGCTATGAAGACGTTATGAAAAAAAAAACGAAAAACCTGAAAACCCGAAAGAGAAATTATTGGTTTGGTATAGTATTTAGATTTAATAACCTCATACAATTGGTTTGATTTGGTAATTAAAAAATCCGAACCAACCGGCCTATGTACACCCCTAGTTATATGTGCACTTGTCCCTAATAATGATGGGGAAAATCCATTAAAAAATCTTAATTTCATAGGTATTATAATTGTTACTTAATTGATTTTCTTTACTAAACTATACTTATTACTAACTAGCATCAATTAAGTACACCTTAATTCTAAATTAGTTTAGTTGAGTATATTACTTATTTATATCCATGCTTTAACATTAAGGTCTATGCTATTTAGAGATTTATAATATTGATTACTTTCATGCTGATCGTTAATTAAACACTCTTCCTTTTATATGGGTTTTGGTTGCAAACACAAATAAATATACTTTCTTTCGCTAACTACGCGGAAGAAAGTAAATTCATATTTATACTAGTTTTTCATTCGTCATTACAAAATAAATGAATGTAATGTTACTTAAGTTCTGTATGTAATTAAGAAGAAATGAATGGGCAAGCGTTAATACTTATTCGTATTTAATTCTAATTAACAATTTACCACAATAGCTAAAAATTAAATTAAGAATATATAATACTCAGTGACGGATCTATGAATTTACGTTCGTGGGTGCTTAACTTTTTCTGGCATAAAGTTATTACCAATCACATTGTATAAATGCTTAACTATTTGAACACGATGGTGAAAAAAGTTAATGAGAAAATTCATAGCGTTAATATTATGGACAGTGTAAAACTGTGATAGATAACGCAATTGACGAGAAAAGAGATTGATGGGTTTGTCTCTTCAAGAGGAATTGCTCGTCTTCAGAAGGGTCGAACTTGGGAGTCCTTTTTCTTCTTCATAGTGAATTAGATTTTGTAAAATAAGAAGAGACAAAACAAAGTCAAATGAAGAAATCTTAAGAAGTGGTATTGGGTTAAAAAAAATGGCTGGTGAAAACTATAAAATAACTTGATAATATGAGGGAAAAAGAAAAAGAAAAAGAAATAATTTGCCTGTTTTAAAAGGTTTATTGGCTGGCAGCAGGATTCAAACCCTCGTCACTTCCAATTTCGTAAACTTCAAGCCCCTTCCCTTAACCAAAGCACCCATTAGACTTTTTGTTTGCTAGGTGCTTTCTGCTCTATTATATTACTTCAAATTTTCTACACAACTCTATATACTCGAAGCCGAGGTTAATGGGTGCTGAAGCACCTAAAATTAGTGTGTAGATATGCTCCCGATAATACTTAACCATGATTAAGCCATACACATACCTATTAAAGACATTTATCTTATATTTGTTGATTTGGTGTTAGCACTAAATGTGAGTTAATTTTTATCTTAAGGACAGATCCATTCAGTGAGCTACTAAGTTGACATTTCCCTCGAGATCTCGGAAGATTAATTCTTTGGGTGTGATTTTAATAGGAGTGACAAATAAAAGGGTTGAGCCTGTCAAAACAAAATAAACTAATTAATCGATCTTGATCCAATACTCTTAAAATTTAATTTTAGTCAAAATGAATTAGGTCAAATGAGTCACATATAGGTAATAACCAACCCATTCAACATGATTAAACATTCTCTCTTTTAAAAAATAAGTAAAAATTAATATGTTTTTTAATTTATTAGCTTAAATTCTTCCACTTTTACTATCCAAATTTGCATAGGATAAGAACCCTCTGTGTATAAGAAAAAAGATGATAAAAAATGTTGCGGTCGAAGAGAATAAGGGCATGTTTGGCCATAAGAATTTTTTTCGTTTTTTTTCTAAAGTAATATTTCTCCATGAAAATTTCAAATTTCACTTGAAATTGAATTTTGGAATTTTTGAAAATTCAAAAAAAATACAAAGAAACTATTTTTCAAATTTTTCTCTTCAAATCACCCGCAAAAAATTAAAAACAGCTCCAAATTATGTCTATAACGCATATCTAATTTTCAAATAACTCTTTTACTTAAAAAAAAATCATTTTTCCGGATTTTTACAATTCTATTCTCCAAACGCCCCCTAAGCTTAACGACCCGAGTGAGCGATGGACCGTTAATTCAGTTAAGACTCTTCTGCTCCTCATGTGATTGGACTGGTTTTGCTTCATTTCTCATCATATTGCATTATCCATCTTCTAATTCTAACGCCCAAATATAGTCATTTCCCCCCTTCTTTCTTCCTTTTTCTCGCCCTCTCTCTCCTTACAACAAAGAATTGAATAATCATTAACAAATTCCCAAGTACTATTTACAGAGGGAGAGAGTCATATTACATTACATATCTATTTTCATTTTTCAAAAAAAGAAAGGAATTTGGGTATTCAGTTTGATAAAAATAATCGTGCGATTTCACAACAACAAAAGAAAAGCATTTATGGCGAGGTCGTTGATTGAGGCTGAAGCTATAAAGATTGGATAAAGACAGCAGATGCTTTATATTGAAAGTGATTGGGGGGATCTGTGAGATCTCCGCCAGTTTGTAAAGGAAAATGTATTCTCCTCCATTGTCTTCTTCAAGCCACGACCGATGCGATTCCAAAGCGCGAATTAACAACAATACAAATAGCTCACAATTGCGACTTTATCAAATTTGGCAAGGAAGAAATGTAATGCTGCCCCCTTTTTTTTTTCTTTGTTCTATGTTCTTTGTGTTTCTCCTTATAATTATGTTTTTGTTTGCAAGCACCGTGTTGTTCAATTATCATCCTTTAACATTCAGTTTTATTACAAAAAAGTTATAAATTTAACCACCTTGGTTTATTCCAAATAAAATTAAAAAAATCAGTTGGAGAGACGTGGCCAGTGAGGATTCCTATAACAGACTTCAATTTGCTCGGGATTAGGTATGTGACCAGGAGGTCACGGGTTCAAGCCGTGGAAACAGTTTCTTGAAGAAATGCAGAGTAAGGCTGCGTACAATAGACCGTTGAGGTCCGGCCTTTCCCAGACCCTGCGCATAGCGGAAGTTTAGTACATCAGGTTGCCCTTTGTCGTTGTAGTCATCTAGGCAAACAATGTGACGCCCATCACAGAGGGCGGGTCAAAGAAAAAGATTGGCAAGCTTCTAGGCTAGTAAGCCTTTGAAGAAGAATAGCATATGACATCTTAGGAAAATCCTACATAAAAGAATTGGAGAGATGACTGAAGTGATAAATAACAGTGCACAAGTTCACATGACATGCGCCCTTTTGGCTCGATGATAGCTTAGCCCAAGCTATAAATCTGTGAGGTCTTTTTGGCCAAAGTGGACAATGCGTTCCACGGGTTTGAGTTGTGACAGAAAAAAACAATCATTCAACTATGCATTGTAGACTAATTGATGTAAGGAAAAAAATATGCATTGTAGACTATTATTAGCAATTAATCCCTATCATCTGATTATAGTCTTTTATATCTATGCAGAGGTTCTACCTTGGTGGCAGACTTGTATTCGGTCCAGATATTAGAGCACTGTTTCTTACCTTGTTCTTAATCCTAGTTCCAGTAGCATTATTTTGTGCTTCTGTTTCAAGAGGACTCATCAATGCCTTTCCCCACCGATTAGGCTATCTTATTGTGGCCATATCTCTTCTCTTCTCAGTCATTGTGAGTTTTCCTCTTCTTTTACTTGTCTATTACTGACCATCTGTTTCAAATCTATCTTTATCTGTTGTTACTTTTAACACCATCAACATTACTTTTAGTGAAGGGGAGCCTTGGCGTAACTGGTAGAGTTGGCGCCATGTGACCAGGAGGTCACGGGTTCGAGCCGTGGAAACAGCCTCTTGCAGAAATGCAGTGTAGGGTAGGGCTGCATACAATAGATCCTTGTAGTCTGGCACTTCTCCGGACCCCGCGCATAGCGGGAGCTTAGTGCACCGGGCTGCCCTAACGTTACTTTTAGTCCCTCGTCCACTTTTATGTAAATGCCATTCAAGCAAAGACATAAACTGGATCAAACTATGTTATAGAGTCTGCATACACACGTAGATTTTAAACTCATTACTGTTCTACTAGGATAAGTTATTGGATAGCCATGTTATTATTAGCACAGTTCATATGTTGCTATTGTCAAAATCTATTTACAAATCTTGGTTCTTGTTGCTCTTTTGTCCAATTCATCCGTTTAAGCCTATGAATATTCCTCTCATAATCTCCAAGAAAAAAATAATATACTGTAATTATGGTAAGTGTGATAGCTACTTTTATCACTCGATTTATTCTAAAAAGAGGACAGCAAAAATTGCCACTTCCCATTTTGGTTCTGTCTATATCAGTCAAAAATTATTTATAGTTCATGTAAGCCAATTGATATCGTCATTTTTAGCATGTGACTCGCTTTCCCTTTTAGATATTGTGTCCAATCGGAAATGTTTAGTGAAAGGCATTTACTTCTGAACATTAACTAAACTATGCATCAACGCACTCTCCC
>MCJB01038391.1:59704-71076 GCA_002018475.1 Nicotiana obtusifolia
CCTCTCCCTTCCCCCACTCTCTCTCTCTCTCTCTCTCTCTCAATTGTTTTGGGGGTTGGTGTGTGGTTAGAGTTGGTCCATGGTCAACGGGGGGATCTTAATAGGTAATGTCTAACATATTGATGTAAATTATTGCAGATTGTAGTTCTTCTATTGCTAACTTCAGGAACAGATCCTGGAATTGTTCCGCGAAATACTCATCCTCCAGAATCTGACGAAGAATTTGATACCTCTAGCATCTCCACAAGTTGTTTAGGAAGTCAGACTGGTCCTCTCAGTTTACCGCCTATGAAAAATGTTACTGTCAATGGAATAGTTGTCAAAGTAAAATACTGCAAAACGTGTATGCTATACCGGCCACCACGCTGCTCTCATTGCTCCATATGCGACAATTGCATTGAACGCTTCGACCACCATTGCCCCTGGGTGGGACAATGCATTGGCAAGGTAGGTCTGAGCAATACCTGCATTTCAAAAGGTTTTGTCATTTGGATAAATTGTGCTTTAGCATCTCCTTATTATTTTCACTTCTGCCAAACATACTTAGTCTTTCATGTAATTTTTGACATTATTGGAGCCGAGGGTTTACTCAAAACAACCTCTCTATCTTCATAAGATAGGGGTAAGGTATGCGTACACATTACCCTCCCCAGACTCCATTTGTGGGATTGCACTGGGTTTGTTGTTGTTGGAGCTCTTGTTAAAGGATCTTATTTTGTGCTTCCCTTTATCTCTCTGGGCTCTAGATGATTTTATTATTCCTCGTCGTTTGAGTTAGCTAAGTTTTAAGGTGTTGCATTTATACTGTGCATTCTTTTGGACTTACAAATAGTGAAATCTGTTACTACATTTTGGAATTTGCCTCTTTTAGATTCTGCTAAGATATTAACTTAAGATACTTCACATACAGCTTCTTCTTTCTTTCTTTTTTTTTTTGTTTGCAACAATCTCATTTGCGTATATGCTTTTTCAACTGTCTCTGTTGAAGTGTGATCATCTCATCTAATACTTAAGCCGTTAGAGAGAGCATACTTTTATTTGCTTAATTATGTCTTCAACACACCCCGCACGTGTGAGCTTGATTCTTGTTGATGAGCCAAGCCCGTGAAAATTCTTTTTGATATTGAGTGGCAGTGCGACTCGAATCCAGGAACTGTGCCTGCTCAGATACTATTGAAGTGTGTGACGATTTCATCTAAAAGCTTAAGTTGTTACCTAGCTCTCTTTTTTACTCCTAGAATGTTTTTCTTTTGTTCAATCCAAAGGCCTAATATATTTGCATTATTTCTTGCAGAGGAACTATCGTTACTTTTTCATGTTTGTTTCCTCTACAAACCTCCTGAGTCTGTATGTCTTCGCGTTTTGCTGGGTAAATATTAAGAAGATAATGGAAGCGCATGATTGTAACCTTTGGAGTGCATTTCTCAAGTCACCTGTTTCAGGCATCCTTATAATATATACATTTGTAGTTTCTTGGTTTCTTGGAGGTCTCACAGCATTTCACTTGTACTTGATACTTACAAATCAGGTCCATTCCCCCCTCCTCTTCATTTTAGTTACTTTACTCGTTCCGCTTCTCATCCTTCAGAATACTGTTTTCCATGCAGACCACATATGAGAATTACAGGTATCGATATGAGGGGAAGATGAATCCTTATAATCTTGGATGTGGTCGAAATTTTAAGGAGATCTTTTGTACTAGTACGCCAAGTTCCAGGATCAATTTCCGCGCTCAAGTGAAAGTTGATCGGTCTTCAAGCTTCAACACCTCATCTTACTTGGGTGGGACGACGAATCCAGATATGCACAAAATGAACTTTGAAGTGGAGGTTGGGAGAAGACAGGCTGTTGATGCCAATGAGTGTAAAGAAATAGACAGCCAGATAAGAAGCGTAGGTGCTCAATTAGACCGATGAAAGATGAGGATTGCGACCATAAAGGCCTTTGGGAAATAACATCATCGATCGGGTGTACAGATATTGACTGCTGAGTTTAGAGCAGGACATGGTATGAAGCACAGCGAGAAGTGGTCATCGTTGTAATTGATCCTTGAAGTTCTAATGTAACGCACTAGCCATATCGATCCTATATGGCTTATGCATTACGTTCATTTCTTCTGTAACAATATTGCCACAGCACTTGAAATTGTAGGAGCGATGTGGCTGGAGGGGTGGGCGCTCAATAATTTTTTTTCTTGTGAATGATTAGCAGCTCATAGAAATAGAAGTTCAATTTTATTATTCTTTTGATGACATAACCATTGAATGGATCTTTTGCTGATGAAGCTGCTTGTTTATATTTCTAAAACTGGAGTTTCATATGGCCATAGAATGAAATGACTTTGCATATACAGGACTGTTGTTGGATTACAAGTAAATGTGAACAATTTTGTGCCTAGAAAGAAGCTTTAACCTTCTGTTCTTCAATTTATGAGCTTTTTCTTCCTTCTATTTTTCGGTTTTGCTTAAACAAATAGTATTACACGTAGTTAAGTAGCATTTAGTTTTTAACAACCCGTGACTATTCTACAAAACACGGTACCTGAGGAGTCATTCGTGACCTGATCCGGTTTCCTAGATCTTGCCATTGTTACGGGTTATTGATATTGTTGTTTCCATCAATTTTTTCATTCTTATGTTGCTGGTACTATCTTTCTGGCCTTTGTTGTTGTTACTGTTTCTTGAGCCGAGGGTACAACCTCTCCACCAAGGTAGAGGTAAGGTCTGCCTACACACTACCCTCCCTAGATCCCACTTGTGAGATTTATACTGGGTTGTTATTGTTGTTATAGTTGTTGCATTATAACATGCCAGCCACTCCCGATCGCTATTAAACCAGGTACAGATATTTGTTCATAAAACTAGTAATAGTAGTAGAGACACTGTGTCTAATACAAGTGGAATAATTATAGTGGTAGTAGTATTAGTAGTGGAGTTGACACCATACTAGCCACTCCCAGTCATTTCATCGAATATTTCTACTCCTAACACTATCTTTATTGCCTTTATCCATCCTAAAATGCACCCCAAAGCAATGCCTATGTAACCAATCCTGTCTCCACCAAAGAAAGCGAAAGAGAATTCTTATTGATAGAGATAGCTTCTCTTCCAGATCTCGTGCTGATTGATTTGAACGGAATACAGTAATAAAACGAGCTGTGTAATGGTTTTTAGATGTGATATAACGTGAGGGAAGTAAAGATTATATGTAAGTGTTTTCCTAATATCTCAGCCTACTCGTTACTTGTATTAACTGCATTCCTCACGTTACATTGTCGTTCTGTAATTGCCCAGTGAGTTACACCAAATCCCTTATTTGGGATTGACTGATTCCTCTTTTACTCGTGAATCTTTCTGGAAAGTCTTCTCGTTTTGACTAATGAATAATTCCAGTACGAACGGTCCTGGTATCAAATGATTCTCAGCTTGTCCTGTGCCAGATTCATTCTTCCCGCGTCCTCCTAATTATTCTTAACACGTGTTAAGATTTAATTCGTCCATGTAATGAGTCCATTTTTTTACCAATACAGATATAGTAACAAAAAAAAACACGATAATCAACAATAATAATGTTCAACAGGATTAAAAAGACGGTGAGACGAAAATTGAAGATAAATTATAGACTTGTTACACATCCGTCACTTCACTTCAATACAAGTTAAACAAGGTATGTGTAAGGATAGTAAGAAATTTCTTTAGTAAGTAGCAAGACCAAATAATTAAGGAGACAAACAAGCACAAGGAGAATTAATAATTTAGTGACAAAGCGCCTTCATAAGCTAGGAGTAAAATATGCGTGTATACTATCTTCCCCAAACCCCACCCGTAGGAATACACTGAGTATATTGTTCTTGTTGTTATTTGTAGCAAAGCGCCTCCATCTTCAACTTATAAGACAGATCCAAGATTATCACTTTTTACCAACCAGTAGAAATTCACTGGTCCGACCAATTCGAACTCACGTGGAGCTCACTAGAAAGGAACCTCTCCCCATCAGAAGACACACTGAAGTAAATGGTGAAGAAGAAGAAAAAATTGGGAAGTCCACCAATTTCATTTATGAAAACCAATAACCCAAATTACTGTTGTTGGATTCATCTTGCATTATGTTACTGCTGCAATATTGTAGTGGCTGTAAACAATCATCAAACCCGAAACCGTTATAGCTATCAGATATTGTACCACTTGTTGTAGTGACAGTGCTTCCTCCTCCTAATTCTCCACATGTCATGCCATATTGATATTCATTGTTTGTACCAAAACTCATTGGCATCATTTCGTTCAAAAGGCTAGTACTATTACTGCTATATCCCATATCTGAAACTGATGATATTGCTGTTGGTGCTGGAAATTGAGTAGTTTGATCACTTTCCTCACTGAAGTAGTAGCAATTGCCGCTGCTTGTTATATCCTCAGGCAATGGCGGTAATTCTGTTGATGTTGCTTTATTACTATCGTACCTGTTGCGAAAAACATAATTAAATAGTTAAAATTGTACTATTCTCTTTAACACCTTAATTTCAGAGCACGCAGAGGTCCTGAGTTCAAGTTTTATTGTTAAGTATTGTCATAACGAATTTTCATGTAGTTGACCCAAAAAAGGCAGGCTCAAACATGTTAAGGCATAATTAAATCTAATTAGAAGTGTATTTGTTGAAGGGGAGCCTTGGCGTAACTTATAAAGTTGTTGTCATGTGACTAGGAGGCCACGGGTTCGGACCGTGTAAACAGCCCTCTTGCAGAAATGCAGGGTAAGGCTGCTGTACGATAGACTCTTGTGGTCCCGCCCTTTGCCGGACCCGCCGCATAACAGGAGCTTAGTGCACCGGACTGCACTTTAGGAGAACTTTTAGATGAAATTATTACACAATTCAATACCTGTAACCGTCTTCCGTATGCACGTTGTAGCTGGAGTTATAGTACTGTTGAAACGCAAAATCTTCTCCACCACCACCACCGCCAATACTATTATCATTCATGTTGGTGATTGAGAAGTGACTGAAGTCCGCGTAATTCGCAGTAGGAGCTGCAGTTTGCTCAACCTGATCGAAGACTAGTAATTGTTGTTGTTGTTGATGAAGTTGAAATTGGTGATGATATTCCTCATCAGGGGAAATCATACAAGTGACAGAAGAACCATGTGGCATGTCGGAATAGACAAAGTTGGTGCGAATGGGTTTGTTAGATTTGTTGTTGTTACTGCGCATAGAACGCGCAGCTCTATCATAGGCCAAGGCTGCTTCCTCCGCAGTGTCAAATGTTCCCAACCAATGCCTTTCTTTCGTATTCGGATCTCTTATCTCCGCAGCATATCGACCCCACGGCCTTCGCCTCACTCCCAAATATCTGCAATTGTTCTGTTGCTCCTCTGCATTTTTAGTACTACTTATATTGCTGCCATTCTTTCTTGGTTTTGTGCTTTTGTTAGTTGAAGAACAAGTGGATGATTTGTTGATATTCATAGTTAGTGTTTAAATTCTTGATCCGCGTCGTGTTGACAGATTGAGAAAACAGAGATTTTCTGACCAGAAATTGAGACAGATACAGATTCTCTTGATTTAGTACTAAGAAACTGATGATTAGGATGTTTTTCCTTGACAGAACAGTGGCTGTTTCATGCGAGTATTTATAGTGTGATGGTCAAAAAAGGATGTCATTATTTAAAACTATTAAGTATTTAGTAGAAATCTGTCAATCATGAATAATCATTACCTCATGTGAGGTTGCAGATATTAGGACTTACTGATGTTAATCATGTTGTGGGCTCAAATCAAGTTATTTTGTGCTATAGGTTTATGTTAGATTCACTAATGATGCAAACTTTATTTATACATTCAATTGAACTAAAAGTTAATAGCAAGTTCACACTATTGGATCACGATCTAGCAACATAGAAACAGAGCGGGTAACTTGTCGTAATCGGTCAAATTATAGGCTCGTTGGTAGGAAGGATAAGAGATAATTAATCTCAGGAATTAAATTTGAGATGAGTTTATCCCATCTTTGGTAGAGATAAAATCGCAGTATAACTAATGCCGAGATTAGTTATCCGGGGATTGTAGGGCTCGTTTGGTATGATGGATAACTAATTCCGGGATTACATTTGAGATGAGTTTATCTCATGTTTAGTTGGGATAAAATCGTGGTATAATTAACCGCGGGATTGAAGTATTTTTTAATCCCTATGGGAGGGTGGGATAACTAATCCCGAGATAATTAATCATGGGATAATTTATTTCCCAACCAAACGACTTCGGATAACTAATCCAGGGATTAGTTATGCCACGATTTTATTCCAACCAAACATGAGATAAACTCATTTCAAATTTAATCCCGAGATTAATTATTCCTTATCCCTGTATTATTTTTATCCCTATGACTCTATGAGATAGTGGAATAACAACCGTAGAATAACTAATTCCGGAATAATTAATCACTCATATAAATCAAATATATGAGTTCTAATCTTTTTACATTTCAAATTGTTAAAGGCACCACCAAAGGATGCGATTAAATGATAAATATATTTTTTTCTTAATCAAATGTCTTAAGTTAAAGTGTTGGAAATAAAGTTCTCTCGAGTAGGAACCGCTAATATCCCTTTTATGCTTTCAACGACGCAACTCCAACTTAATTAAGTTAACTACCAATAAGCGAATCTTTAAGTAAATTGGGGTAATAATAATAATAATAATAATAATAATAATAATAATAATGCAATCTTTTTTGGCTAATAAAATACAATAGTATATTTATCTTCCCATAAATTAAGTTGGCTGTCCTAAATCCAAATGGGTCCCACAAACTTTGCTCAAGTACTCATTTGATCATTATGTTTATTACTCGTATATATCATACCCCTATACTAAGAACCATGATTGTATAATACCCTCACATCATTATAATCATGTGCATTCTCGTGTTCTATGCATGCCAACAAATAATTGCCATTCAACTAGCACCGCCCCTCCCAAGAAACAAAATATTAATTACAAGGAAAGTTTCAAAAAATATTATGTAATCAATGAGAAGTTTCTTTAATAATCCAAACTTTTCTTAATTCACTGCATAGATACAAAACAAAATTAAGAATTAATCTTGTTAAATAATTTTCATTCTATAACACAACTGCGCAACTAGGGGTAGCAATATGAGTCCAATCCCATTTGACCCGTCCAAAGTTAGACTGATAATTGACCCGTACATTTATTGAACTCAACCCATCTTGACCCAAATTTCAACACATCTAAAGTTGGGCTGTTTTTTAGGCTAAATTTATCCATAAATAACTTTACTAAAATATTTTAAAACTATTTTTTTTTGATATGTTATATATGACCATAACAAAATAAAAAAGTCTTATTTGATAATTAAACAATTCATAAGAAAATAATGCATATTAATTAAAGCTTGGTAAGAGTTGGGTGTATTGCGCTACGACCCAAATTTGAGCGTAACTTGACTTAGCCCAAGTTACTTTTGGGCGGGTCATATGACCAGGCCATTTATTGACTCATCCCATTTTAACCCACCCAAAATCAATCCAACCTGCCCACTTGACACCTCTACGCACAACCAATGAAGTTACGGTACAATATTTGCAAAGTAATTGGAAAAATAACAGGTAGCGTTCCTCAAATTTCAGTTTATGCGATGCTATTATTTAATAAGTCGTTCAAAAAAGAATGACACATTTTTATAAAGTAAATTTTATGGCCATACAGATGTTATAACACATTTATGCCGAATCAAATTATATGCTGAGTCAAAACTCTGTCTCGTTTCCTTAAACTCTATGACAAGTCAAATTATATCACATAAATTAAAACTGATGGAATAATTATTTGTAACAATATAACAAGCCTTTAAGTAAATCGAAATAATTTTATAGCCTGCTTTAAATCTTTTTATGTACCTTTAGGTGTATATATCCAAAGAGTAGCTTACTCATTGTCATACTTTTCCATTTAAAACAAATAGATTTTACAAAGCAAATTCTAATCCTTTCCTTTTCTTTTCTGATTTTCAAAGATACGGTCAACTAACTTAACTAACAATTGAGCCATGTTGGAATAACATGCACAAGAGATTAACATATACTTTGTCCACATGAAGCACAAATCAAGCAACCTATCAAGAACATGATTAACTTATAATATGGCCACATAAAATGATATTTGAACATAAAATTTCTATATTTATAATTAAGAATATTGGGTCTGCAGTAACTACTAAAATAACAGGAATTAGCGACAAATAAATTTTGTAGCTAAACAAAAAAATCAGTTGCTAATCCTATTTAGTGCCGGATTAACAACAAATTTTCATAAATTTTGTTAGCTACTAGAAATTTGACGACTGACTAGCGACGAAGTTCATAGCTAATTCTATTTTTGGTGTGAATGAAAATAAGCGACTCCACTAATCATTCATTTAAAGAGCATGTTTACTTTTATTTTTGTGTGACATGTGAATGTGATATAGCTCTTATTAGTAAACTTGACCAGATACTATTAATCATACAAAGTTCTTGAAAACCAAGACCCACTCACTCCATAGAATAAACAAGGAGTCCATTTCTAAAATAATCAATTAAAACCCTTTTTTATAAAAGAACTAATTAGATATGATAAATTCCAAGATAGCTAAATGCAACTCATGATTGCTAAATACAAGTGCATACATTTCAGTCATCATTTGGATATAGAGCTTGATAAGCATACAATAATTGAGCTCATTGGCTTAAATACTTCTATTTTTTATGGCTTTTAAGAGAGAACAATCCGGATTTTTTTTGTTAATTTTCTGGTATTTATAGTATTTACTGGTTCAACTAATTTGAACTGAACAAAGATAACTGAAGTATTGCTGTTTCTATTGTTGATGAAGGGAATCAAGAATGCATATGAACAAACCATAACAAGGGCTAAAATATAGAAAAATGCAAGTGAATCGGCAAATTAAGAGCCCTGTTTGGTCAAGTTGTCAAAAAACTGCTTATTTTGAAAAGTGCTTTTGTTTAAAAGTATTTTTGCAAAATACTGAGAGCCCACAACATGATTAACATCCGTAAGTACTAACACTTGCAACCTCACTTGAGATAATCACTATGCATGATTGAGAAGATTTCTACTAAGTACTTTATAGTTTAAAATAATGACATCCTTTTTTACCTTCACACTGTATATATTTGCATGAAATAGCCACCGTTCTGCCAAAGGAAAAAAATCCTAATCATCAGTACTCAGTACTAAATCAAGAGAATCTGTATCTCTGTCTCAATTTCTGGTCAGAAAATCTCTGTTTTCTCACTCTGTCAACACGAGACGGATCTAGAATTTCAACACTATGAATATCATCAAATCATCCACTTGCTCTTCAACTAACAAAAGCACAAAACCAAGAAAGAATGGCAGCAATATAAGTAGTACTAAAAATGCAGAGGAGCAACAGAACAATTACAGATATTTGGGAGTGAGGCGAAGGCCGTGGGGTCGATATGCTGCGGAGATAAGAGATCCGAATACGAAAGAAAGGCATTGGTTGGGAACATTTGACACTGCGGAGGAAGCAGCCTTGGCCTATGATAGAGCTGCGCGTTCTATGCGTAGTAACAACAACAAATCTAACAAACCCATTCGCACCAACTTTGTCTATTCCGACATGCCACATGGTTCTTCTGTCACTTGTATGATTTCCCCTGATGAGGAATATCATCACCAATTTCAACTTCATCAACAACAACAACAATTACTGGTCTTCGATCAGGTTGAGCAGACTGCAGCTCCTGCTGTGAATTACGCGGGCTTCAGTCACTTCTCAATCAGCAACATGAATGATAATAATAATGGCGGCGGTGGTGGTGGTGAAGATTTTGCGTTACAACAGTACTATAACACCAGCTACAACGTGCATACAGAAGACAGTTACAGGTATTGAATCGTGTGATAATTTTATCTAAAAGTTGCTAGAGAAAATACTTTTAATTACTCTATTTGTCCCAATTTACGTGATATACTCCGAAAAGAATGATATATTTATATATTAGAAACAATTTAATTTTAAACTTCTTGTTTGATCCTTAACAAAATGATTTATAGCTGCATAAACCACAAGTTTAAAAGTCCGTGCCCAGTCTGAGTGCATTACATAAAATAGGACGGAGAGAGCAGTACTGTCTTAAGATGTTCGGGCCTGCCTTTTGGGTCGAATACATGAAAATTCTTTATGATAAAAGTTGAAGTTAGGACATCTGTGTGCCGAATTATGTAACTATAAAGATGTAAGTATGGTTAGAAAGTATACGATATTAATTATTTAATAAGTACTGTTTTTTGACAACAGGAACAATAGTAATAACACAACATCAACAGAATTGCCACCATTGCCGGAGGATATAACAAGCAGCGGCAACTGCTACTACTTCAGTGAGGAAGTTGATCATGGCACTCAATTTTCAGCTACAACAGCAATATCATCAGTTTCAAATGTGGGATATTATAGCAGCAGAAGTAGTCTGTTGAACGAAATGCTGCCGATGGATTTTCGTGCAAATGATGATCAATTAGAAGCAGCAACATCGTATGAATATCAATGTGGAGGAGGAAATACTGTCACTACAACAAGTAATACAACATCTGGGACTGGGAGTTATAATAATTTCGGTTTTGATGATTGGCTGCAGCCACAACAACCACTGCAATATTGCAGCAGTAACATTATGCAAAATGAATCCAACAACAATTTGGGTTATTGGTTCTCATAAACTCCTCGAGTTGAAGTCTTGAAGGGAGCCTTGGCGTAACTTACTAGTAAAGTTGCTGCCATATGACCAGGAGGTCACGAGTTCGAGCCGTGCAAACAAATTCTTACAGAAATGCAGGATAAGTTTGTGTAAAATAGACCCAGGTGGTCCGGCTCTTCCTCGGACTCGGGCTGTCATTTACTCTTTGATTGAATTAGTACTGTTGGACCAAGGAAAATTTACCGTTAGTTGACTTGAATCTCCTTGATGAGAACAAGATAACTATGACGGATTTGTTCTTTCCTTTTTTTTTAAATATACCTGTACTTTTATCAACATGTTGGAGTTGGAATTGGAATTGCAGTTTGGTTTGCAAACACTAATTATTTTCTTCACTTGCTTGTTTACCTTTTTAATTTGATGGTTGTCCTCTGCTGTGTCAGAATGAAATTATTTGATATGATTAATTAATTCTGTTTTGAATCTTCTGGTATGGAATAAGGGTTTAGTTGATGACTTTAAGGCCACGCAGTGAATTAAAAAAAGTTTTTGTTATTAAAGAAATTTCTCATTGATTGTACAATATATTTTTTTTCGAATTGTTCTTCTAATATATTATTTCTTTCTTG
>MCJB01038391.1:71225-82790 GCA_002018475.1 Nicotiana obtusifolia
GGGGGGGCGGTGCTATCTGAATGGCAATTATTTGCATAGATTATAGAACACGAGAATGCACATGTTTTTCATATCAGCTTTTGAGGTGATATTAAGAATAGGAGGCGAAATTTTAGTTGACAAATTTAGTACAACTTATGTACTTTGCCTATTTCTAACAGGGACATCTTTTATTAGCAAAAAACAGGGACACCTTTCAGTCTTGGATACTGGATATTGAGGTTTGTGGAGCTAAGGCTTTATCTCTCATCTTTCATTGTATCTATCTATTGAAACTTATACATTATTAGGAGTTTGACTAAGCTTCTATGCTCTAGCATTACCATATTCAAGGTGGAATTAAAAGGAAAAACTTTATTTTATTCAAAATTTTAAATGCGAACAAAGTGGATTCCATCCCTCCAATAATAGTTGCATTTAATAGGAAAAACTTTATTTTTATTCAAAATTTTCTCTTTGTTTCTTATGTTTCGTTTTCTTCTTTAATTTTTAGTCCGAAATAATTGATGGTATCGGTTTAAAGAAATAATATTATTATTCTCCTCCGGAATATGATAAATTTCAAAAAAAGCATAATTCCACATGCATAAATCGCAAAATGACGCGCATAGAAAACGATGTGGTTTTGTTTTGATTTCACTTGATACTCCATCTTTCTTGCAAGTGTTTGAATTGGTTTAGTTTGTCTTTTCACCGTTTGTTTGGAGTTAATTTTGAGAAGTTCTCCATTTGGGTGTACTTCACACAGAGAGAATGACTACGATTCAAAGTAAAGGGGAAATTTAATTTTTGAAGTAAAGTTTGAAAGTGTAAATGATTTCACCCATCTCCGACCCCCCTGACGCGCTATAAATTTCTTTGTGTATCTTTCCTCTAAGCATGTAAAACGAGATATGAAAAATGGCCAGAAAATTACGTGGCGTGCCCCCAATGTAGATTGGCCTTAGCTTAATGTCCTTGTAATTGGTGGCATTTAATAAATGAACTCTGCCTCTTTGTCCCATCAACTTCTTCTTCTCCATATTTTCTTCCACACCAGAATTATTAGGCTTAAACTTCTTGCTTGAGGTTGAAAATTTAAAGTTGATGGTTAACTAATATTATTGAGTGTTAATTATTTATTCTTAAACTTTAGTATAAATATTAATTTAGTGATTTATTTTAAAAGTCTCAACTTTATTGTTGGTCCTTAGAACGTATTAAAGAAAACAAAGTGGTCTTCTTGATTTGGTGTTATTTGACTAAATTAATAATTGGGGATCATTTGTGTTGGTATATGGATGCTTTGACTCAAATTTGCATCATTTGGAACAGTTTGTGATGGTTTGATCAAAATTGAAATTGCAAATATAAGAACATGTTGTTGAACTACACAGAAAAATCATACCAATCAGATGGACTTCATGAACAATTTAATCGACCAGTTAATTGCAGATAACACAAAGTTACGCCACTCTAATAGAGTTTGGTGAACAATTGAACAAGTACAAAGTCATGCCAACCAAGTACAGTTTGTGAACAATAAATTATATAGGTAGAGTAATAACAACAACAACAACAACTACTAAATACCTAGTATAATCTCACAGTGTGAGATTTAGGGAAGATAATGTATACACAGACCTTATTTCCTTTTTGTGGAGGTAGAGAAATTATTTCTAATAGATCCTAGGCTTAAGAGAAGCAATTCGCCTCACGTTGAAAAAGAAAAACAACAGTGAAGAAGCCATGTTAAAAATAATGAACGCAAGAACAATGACAATATCAAAATAACAAAGCAATAAGAAAATCAACGGAAGAGAAATAATAGGTAGCAATATAAATCGAAGGCTAAGATGGTACGAGAATGATGATGATGATGATGATGATGATGATGATAATATGAAAAAACAAGTAACATATACAATATCCCAAACTCAACTACCTACTAAAATTTTACCCTAATCTACAACCTCCATATCCTTCTATCTAGGGTAATATTTTCAATAAGTTAAAAATGTGCCATTTCCTTCCTAATCACATCTCCCCAATACTTTTTCGACTTACCTTTACCTTTACCTCTCCTTAGACCTAAAATAATATAAACTCTATCAGTGCGGTAGCGAAAATTCTTGAAGACTTGCGCCGGTCTGAATGTCATTTTTTAAATACATTAAGGAATGAGGACAATATTGAAAGACCAGCCTCTTATAGGGCCATCCCTGTCAATCACCCAAAAATGGTAATGTTACAAACATTTTACACAGGCCCGATCCTATTTTGTCTCATCAATACGACAGTAGATAGCCGTTTTCTAGCACCCTAAGTAAAATATATTTAGTTTTTTAAAACTATTTAAAGTTTAGCCAATTTTGAGAGAATTTAGACTGAATTTGTTTGGTAGCCTTTAGTACTTTGTACAAAAATCAGGATAACCAATGTTAATGTTTAGTTGTTGTTTTAGATTGGGAATATAAGTAATACATAGATAAGTTATCCAACAAATCTATAATATTTGTGCGATGCAATATATTAGTAATACATGGATTAAATAATCAAATGATCAAAAAAACCTCATATTTGTTTTAAATTACACATTGTATACACAATATAAAGTAAAATATTTAACAAAAATAATCTTTACATTACAATCCATACATTACTAATTCTTACCCAAGTAATCTCTTCATAACTAAACCCTACATAACGACCCCTAAATACACAAAGTTAAAGACAATGCCATGTCCTTGATGAAATGACCAATCGGCATTAAAATCGACGGGAAACAGACTAAATAGCAGCCTATTCTAATCGCCATGTTCAAGTAAATCTACTGGTGAATATGACACACAAACCCAACCACGAGTTTCAGCTCTGCTAGAAATTTATGAGCATAACATAGTAGAGGATGCCAAAAACAAGGGTGAATCACCAAATAAAGGTACTAGAGAACAGATAATGCCAACAGCTACATCTCAATCCCAACCAAGTTAAGTTCAATTATATAAGTTCCGACTGCATTCATCCTCACTCACCATGTCACTTGTTGCAATAGTGCTAGTTCCACTTGTTGTCTACCACATGTTCTATTAAAATTCAGTTTCACAACTTCAAAACCACTTAAAGTAAAATTTGTCATGTTCGCAAATGAATCAAAACAGCAGTTCAGTAACAGACAGCAAATCAAACTATACCAAAGCCGGTAAAATTCACACAATATACATACAATGACCACAAAGGCTAACAGATACGTTCAAGTTATAAAAAAACATGCAAGTTCAAGGAAATATCGATCACTACAGCATAATTTAATAAAAGAATAGAAAAGTACTTTCAGGGAACCACCTCAGAAACAACATTGTGGTAACAATCCAATTCCAAAAGGGATAAACTCAAATTAGAACCATAACATAATTAAGTCATAGTAGACTTAAAAACACTTGTTCTTAATTAAGACTAGATAGTGAAAATGAAAATAGAGTACTGCATCAAAATTCCCATATGAGGATTCATTTCAATATAAATCGAATGCTATCTCTCTAATCTCCCTTTCTCCTGAAAGAACATCCCTCGGTAAGTCTAGCACGACCACCAGTAGGCTGGCACAAAACTGTCTGGCAGTTTCCGCAAACAACCACCGTCTGAGAATGGCTGAACACAGTTGTTCTGCATGATTTAAACGTACGATCAAAACCTCCTAGAATATACTCCCTATGTTCCATTTTATGTGGCGGGTCAAGTGGATGAGATTCAAACTATTAAATTTTTAGAGTGAATTCAAATATAAATTCTTACGAGTTCATGGAAATAAAATTAACATATAAGAAACTAAAATTAAAGTACTCCATCTGTCTTATTTTATGTGGCACACTTATTTTTTTATAGCGAGTCCCAACAAGAATGACGCCTTTCTATATTTAAAAATAATTTCACATAAGACTTTCTTTTTACCTTAACACAATGATTTGGAGCCAAAAAAATGTCTATGATTAGTTTTAGACACAAAAATTTTGAAAGTCTGTTTATTTCTTAAAGCTTGGCAAATATCATGACATAAATTGGATCAGAGGTTGTACTATTCTACTTATTAGTCCCAATGGGTTATTGATTCAAAATAATTAAAACTATTTTAGAAAAAATATGATCAAATGAAACACTTTCACTCCCAAATAGTAATAGTGCCACATAGACTGGAACACGGGGAAATAATAAGCTAAATATAGAAGCCAAGGGACAAAGATCTTACATGTTAAAGCAGCCTTGACACTTAACATCCTACAGAAAAAACAAAGCCACACATAAATTATAAAACCAAAACGCATATATAAGCAGGAAAATCAGTTTAACATTGAAAAAGAAAATGCACCATGAAGAAAGAGTTAGGAGACTGAACAAGACGTTTGAGCTTATGCTTCCTCTTTTCAACATCTGCTGGCGGGTTCAACAAATCGTAATCATTTGAAAGAACCTATAAATTTCAAAATTAGCAGATAAAATTAAGCAAATTATAATCGTAATCATTTGAAAGCACATATAAATTTCAAAATAAGCAGATATAATTAAGCAAATTATATAATCGTTAAGAAAATTGAAATCGAGATCGAGACGGTAACTCACCATTTTCGCAAGATGAAATGAGAGTGAGGAGAGGCTGTGTGTTGCGCCACAAGCAGCGAAGATGGAGATGGTGCGAGAGGGGCTAAGGATTAGGGTTTTGTGGGATATATATATTGCGTGGCGAATGTTGTGGGCCGTTGATTTGTAGTGGGTATTAATCTGAGCCGTCATTTAAGGTTTCTTGCTTTTTAAGGTGCTTTGAGTTTAGGTTTTTTTCCATTCGCCGACTTCAAATATTACTGCTTTTTAAGGGCTTTGAGTTTAATATAATTGCATTTACACCTATCAATTTCTTATTCTTAAGTAATAATTTGACTCATCACAAAAAAAAAAAAAAATTTAAAAAAAACTTTTTGAACTTGTTATCTTAAATATGACATAATTTTCGCGTGGCTATGAAAATTTTAATATTTGTTATTATAAACATAATATTAAGGGTTGGCATTTTGGCAATTTAGATTGGATACGAAAATTTCGGTTTAAATTTTTAATTTTGGGATTGAAGAAATTATAATCCAAAGCCAGTTCAAATAAGCTCGGAATGGATCGAATTTTTGAAGTTCGATTTCAAATTAGTCGATTTGCATATTTTAAATTTTCGGTTTTGAGTTTATAAGTTAAGCTTCTTCTTATTCATCTTACAAATATGAAATCCAAATGAAGTATTTATTTTAGATTATCTTAATAGTTTCTCATCCTCACCGGAATCATACAAATCAAGTATTTATGCAAGTAATAAAACTATTATCGAGGAAATGCAATAAAGATATAAATAATGCTGGTAAGAATTAACAAAAATAAAATCATGTCCAAATAAAAAGAATTATGCTTGACTTAATAAGTAATATTGAAATACGAGCTAGTGTTTAGTGAGTAGGGTATTAGACTACTATTATTGGGCGTATAGACAGTAGACCAATATTTAACGGATAGCACCAAATTGAAGGCATGAATTTTTTGAATTTTTAATTTATTTTATCATCCCTTAATACAAACGAAAGGGTGAGAATGGCTGTAACTTTTTACTCATCCATTATAGGAAATAATTTAATTATTCTCATTTTTTTTCTTTTGTTTAATCACATGCTCTCCAGTATTTTAAGTTGGTAACTAACAATGTTATCCCTCTAATTGAAATTGATCATGCAAATACAAAAGAAACGAATGTTCAATGGGCAAGAGAGGCTGCAAATGAAATGTGTAATTACTTGAATTAGAGTAGCAACTTTATACTAGGACCAATTAGATCATTTATGGGTTGATTCAAAGTCAATATTGCAAGCAAAAGGACTTGTCTGAGTTGAGAGAACGTGGCATTGTTTTATTTCCCCCTCAACAGTTAGAGTAAGCATATCCAATGGAGCATAAGCAGGTCAAACTAAAACTATATATAGTATGTTGTCTCTTTCGCTCCGATTATCTTATTATCCCATGGAGCATAAGTAAATCAAATTAGGAATATATATAGAGAGAGAATGTTGTCCTTTTCGGTCTGATTATCTTATTATCTTCTTACTTTTTGTTTGGTCAAACAATAAAAATTTATCTAACCAAATATGAATACGTATATCCACTAGTTAATTGTTGACTCTAGAACTAGTTCTCATATTTGTAACACTCTATTTTTACACTTATTTCTATCAGTTGGGAGTCATTACAATATATTCCTATACTGAGTTTGGGTAGGAATTTAAACCATCTAGTATCTTTTTTCCATCTGATCCAATATTGTCCTTAGATATGCTGCTGGGTAGCAATCTCTCTAATTTTGAGTCTATGATCTTGGCTCAGTTCTTGAAATCTTGTGGCATTGCTCGTTCCAAGTGTGATAGACAGTCGCTACAAGCAGTCATCCCAGAATCTCTGCGTGAGGTTTATTGCGGCGTTTTTGGGTCATTATCCATTCAACTTCCTCCTCCCAGCTTCCTACTTATTTGTTTTCTCCCATCCAGAGCAGGAAAGAGTCTCACAGCGGTCTTGAGTAGGCACATTCAAAAAACAAGTGTGGATGTGTTTTTTCAGCTCCAGTCCCACATAACACATAGTCCCTAGGGATTTGTATTACCCATTTAATTTGTTCAATCTGTCTATTGTGGTGAGTATTTTTTGTAATGCAATTATGCAAGCCACAGTATGAACTGGTATTTTGGTACATGCATGACATGGTCTCATGAGGATGCATTTTCACATAACTGTTGCTATTGCTTTTTTTTCTTTCTTTCTGTTTTTCCTCCAAGAGTCTATTGGAAATAATCTCTCTATCTCCAGAAGTTAAAAATAAAATCTGTATACTCATCACCCTCCTTAAAATCCACTTATATAATAATACTGTATTTGTTGTTAATGTTGTTTAAAATAAAGCATAATAAGAAGGTCTCATTATGATCCTTAAGATGAATGTTGCCTTTAGAAATGAAAGCACCACGCCACCACTCTACGAATTAGGTACATCTTAAGAGGATGACTTCAAGAAATTATCATAATTTTCGTGTGATATTTCTTTTAGGTTTATGATACAGTACTTGTTATAACCAGTGTAAACAATCTAAATATTATGATTCGCTGTAACATTTATCTAGTAAACTCTTGCATCCTTCAATATCATGACCTTATTTACTTTAAGGTTTATTTTAGTTTTTCAGAAAATATATACTCCCTCTGTACAATGATGTTAGTTTAATTTACCATAAAATTTACATCCTCAGCAAGAGAGAAAAAGATTCAAATTTTACTTAATCGAAACTGTTTAATTTTTTTTCTTTTAATATTGTTGTTCGTCATATTTTTACCATTAACAAATCTTTGTATATTTGTTCTTATTATTAACAGAACTCTATCTATTCACATAATTATAATTAAAAATTACTCTCCCGCTAAACGGTTATAGTTTCGTGAGAGGATTACGAGAAACAATTGGGAGTAATATTAGGCAAAAAGGCTAATGCAAAACAATTTTTTCCCCCAGTTTCAGATAATAAATGGGTAACTTTGCCCTGCGCTTTCAACAATCTGTATGGAGCCAACAACTAGCATGGCTCATCGACTTGCTTCTATTTGTATAAATGCAATCGAAGCAAGTTCAAATGCATGAAGAATATATTTACCGAAAAAAACAGTAGCGGATCCACAAGAAGTTTTATGGGTGCTTAAGCACCCATTACTTTTGACCAAACTTAATAGATTTACATAGGCAATTATAAATATTTTTAGATAAGTGTTGAGTGAGCACATATCACTAAATTTATTTTTCCTCTTCTTTCGATATTTTTACCCGTGAGCACCCATGATTTTGAAATCTTGAATCCACCATTTAAAAAAAGTATGATCACCTCAATAAGATATTCTGTTCATCCTCTCTTCGTTGTCATAAACGTATTATGATACTCGTGTGATTATATATATAACTTTTTGACATTTGTGATTTTTAAATAAATCATAACAATATTCATATGATTATAATTGTTAAGGGTATAATAATTTAAAAATTTTAAATTATTCTATAATATAAAATATATCTATTGTTTTGGAATTAAGTAATAAAAATAATGTAACATAAAATGAGGGGGAGGGCTACTATGCGAAAAACCAATAGCTCAAGTGAAATGGTTTAAAAGCCGTTTTGATTAAAAAACTTTGTCAAGTCCTGCCTTATATAGTTGATCTTATCGGTGTCACAAACGGTTCGATCATTGAATCAGCCAATCAAATTCGAGAATAAAAGATCCAACGGTCCTTAGAGTCTCAAACACGTCAACTCAATTTTACACACTGTCACTCGTAACTCAGTAATCGGAAACTCGTAACGCAGATCATTCAATCAGCTAAACCTTTAGCAGATCACACAACACGAAAACTCAGTGCAAAATCTTCGTTACAATCGCCGGCCGGCAGATCGGACGACGAAAATGTTGCCGCCGGAGCTCCATCCGCGGACGTTCCGTCCGTACATCTCCGGTTCAACTAGTGCTCCGTCTCTCTCCACCTCCTTCGAAGGCGTTTACAGTCCCGAACGAAACCCTAATGGAGGTAGCAGCAGCAGCTCCCTGAACAGTAGATCTCTACGAAACTCTCGATTCTCGCCGTCGGCGTTCGTTCACAACGCTCGAATCGCTGTCGCGTTAGTTCCTTGCGCCGCCTTCCTTCTTGACCTTGGCGGCACTCCCGTCGTCGTTACGCTCACATTAGGTCTCATGATAGCTTACATCCTCGATTCACTCAATTTCAAGTCCGGTTCGTTTTTCGCCGTCTGGTTTTCACTCATCGCCTCTCAATTTGCTTTCTTCTTCAGCTCATCACTGTTCGGAACTTTCAATTCGATCATTCTCGGCCTATCCGCTGTATCAGTTTGTAGTTTAGCGAATTTCTTAATCGGTGTGTGGGTATCGCTTCAGTTCAAGTGGATTCAAATTGAATATCCGACGATTGTGCTTGCTCTCGAGCGGCTATTGTTCGCTTGTTGTCCGATTATTGCTTCTACAGTTTTTACCTGGGCAACAGTCTCTGCAGTTGGTATGGTTAATGCTGCTTATTATCTTATGGTGTTTAACTGCATTTTCTATTGGCTTTTTTCGGTGCCTCGTTTATCGTCGTTTAAACTGAAGCAAGAAGTGAGTTACCACGGTGGTAGGGTTCCAGATGAAAATTTTATCCTTGGGCAGCTTGAGAGTTGTGTGCATACGTTGAATCTTTTGTTTTTCCCTCTTTTGTTTCATATTGCATCGCATTACTCGGTTATATTTGTCTCTGCGGCTTCTATTTGTGATCTGTTTCTGCTTTTCTTCATTCCGTTCTTGTTTCAACTATATGCCTCGACGAGAGGGGGGTTATGGTGGGTGACAAAGAATGAGCATCAGTTGCAGAGCATTCGCGTGGTGAATGGAGCTATTGCTTTGTTTGTTGTTGTCATTTGTTTGGAGGTTAGGGTTGTGTTCCATTCATTTGGACGATACATTCAAGTCCCACCGCCGTTGAATTACCTGCTTGTCACTATAACTATGCTGGGAGGGGCAGCTGCAGCTGGTGCTTATGCTCTTGGTATGGTTTCTGATGCTTTTAGCTCACTAGGATTCACTGCTTCAGCTGTCATTGTAAGTTCTGCTGGAGCGATCGTGGTGGGGTTTCCTGTTCTGGTATGTATTGGCATGTTTTTGGTCTTCTTAAATTTACTTTTCTGTTATTCTTTCCATTTCCATGCTGCGCTTTTGTTATTTTACCTTTTCTATTATCGATTAGTGAGGTTAGCTTACAGTTGCCCCTTTCAACATGGTGAACCCATTGTAGTTTCAGAAAATTGTTTGTTGAAGGACCCGATACCTGTGCTGGTGGGAAAGCAGGTAGCCTGTGGAATAGTCGAGGTGCACACAAGCTAGGTTGGATACCACCTGTCACCAAAAAAAGAATCACTTTGCCTTAATCCAAAGCTAATTTGGTTGTTGAGTAAATTCTTAAACTTTGCTAACTTTGACTTTTTTTTAGATCTTCTTTTATGTGGGAAAATGATACGTAATGTGAGATAAACATGAAATATCCAAAGAAATTCAAGGGAAGATGTTTTTTTAATAGAGGTAAGTGAAGATGCTTAAAGAATTTATGTATAGAAGATTGGGTATTGTTTGTAGAAAACCTTCTCTGGTTGTAAGTTTTTTACTTTTTGGTATACTTCCTGTATACGGGTGTTTTTGTGCCCAAATATGTTGATAACATTATTACTTTATCAAAAAAAAAAAGGGTTATATGTGGCCTACGTCTTGGTCAATACATAATGACCAGGATATTAAGGCTTGTGACTGCATTTGGTGTCTAGTTGCATTTGTGTTGTGAAACAGAATTGCAGCATTTATTGGAGTCACTTGAGGGAAGTCATTCCTTTTCTTTTCTCCCCTTCAATTGCGGCCCTGTAGCACATCCGCTGTGCATTTAAAACCATATTGATGAATGTTAAGTGAAACCAAAAAAAGTTTATTTAAAAAAAAACGAAAACCTCCAGTTCACTGATTAGTGGCAGATACAACTCTATGGCAGTACTGGATATAATTGAACCCAATGTCGATTCTGTGAGCTTGAAATGAAAAGGTAAGCAAAATTTTTGGCGAATTATTGGTGCATATCCTTGTGGTGCCGTGAAAGTAAATTAAATCTATTTTCCTTGTGGAATCTTTGCCATTAAATTTTAAAAATGGATATTCGAAAAATTTAACACATTGAAACAGCATAAAGATAGTTGCTTGAATGTGTCGGAGAAGCTCTCAGGCATTAGACCACATTTTAGTGCTCCATACATTTGATTTTGTTTAACCAATGAAAAACTAAAAAGAATATTTGACATATGTCAATGATCTTTACTTCAATATGCAGTTTGTTCCGCTCCCAGCAGTAGCAGGATTTTATTTGGCTCGTTTTTTCACGAGAAGGAGTGTCTCGTCATACTTTGCTTTTGTTGTGCTTGGAAGCTTGATGGTTATATGGTTCGTAATGCACAATTACTGGGATCTGAACATTTGGATGTCGGGCATGCCTTTAAAATCCTTCTGCAAGCTCATTGTTGGTAGTGTTATCCTAGCAATGGCCGTTCCTGGTTTAGCTATTCTCCCAGCGCAATTTCGCTTTCTGACCGAGATTGGTTTGATTGGCCATGCTCTGCTGCTATGCTATATTGAGAATCGTTTCTTTAGTTACTCTAGCGTTTACTATTATGGATTGGAGGATGATGTTATGTACCCAAGTTATATGGTAGTCATAACTACTTTTGTTGGTTTGGCGGTTGTGAGGAGACTTTCTGTGGACAACCGCATTGGATCAAAAGCTGTTTGGATTCTAACTTGCCTATACTCCTCAAAGCTGGCTGTGCTTTTTATCACATCAAAGGGAGTTTTGTGGGTGTCAGCTATCCTCCTGCTGGCTGTTTCTCCTCCCCTGCTTCTTTACAGGTATCTCCCTGGTCCAGCTTGATGTTATCTGCAACCCTTCCCC
>MCJB01038391.1:82810-97282 GCA_002018475.1 Nicotiana obtusifolia
CCCCCCCCAAAAAAAAAAAAAAAGAAAAAAAAAAAGAAAAGATGAAGAATTCACCAGCACTAAAAAGATTGTGTTCCTTTTTCCAGATTCCTAATTTGTTTATCTTGCAGGGATAAGTCAAGAACTGCCTCAAAAATGAAACCTTGGCAAGGTTATGCTCATGCTGCTGTTGTTGCTTTATCAGTTTGGTTCTGTCGTGAGACAGTATTTGAAGCTCTTCAATGGTGGCATGGTAGACCTCCTTCTGATGGTTTGCTTTTAGGCTCCTGCTTCCTCTTGACGGGGTTGGCTTGCGTCCCGATTGCTGCACTTCACTTTTCACATGTTATGGTATTCCCCCCAACTTATTTGTTGTTGTATTTGATGCTTTCTTTTAATAGAATTGTTGATGACTAGAACAGTGATTGTTAATAGATAAAAAAATTTACTCTAAAAGGAAATGTGCTACATGTTGATTTTCTGTTCTGAACCCTCCTCTTAATGAGAAAGATAATTTATTTACTATAATTACAAATATCCAGAATAATTAAGTGTTTATACATCTGGGATTGGGACGGAATAATGTGAATCTTCAAATCAAGACTGTTTGCTTATGCGTATCCACTCTCTGTTAGTTTGCTACACCTTATTTGGGAAGCCTAGTTCATGTTATCTTTTGCTCTTAACTGTTCTTTAATCATTTCATGGTCATAGAATAGGGATACTTATATTAGAAACACGTGGAAGTGCAACATCCTGATAAGTATCTTCTTGTTTTGCGTAAAGAACCACTTTTCTGGTTGCTTTAGTGGGAGGTCTTGACTGGATGCAACTAATTAGGAGCTTTTTCTTTTTATCTTGCAGTCTGCAAAGAGATGCTTGGTGCTGGTGGTTGCAACAGGGTTGTTGTTTATCCTAATGCAGCCGCCAATCCCCTTGTCGTGGACTTATCACTCGGACATAATCAAAGCTGCTCGTCAATCTGCTGATGACATTTCTATTTATGGCTTCTTCGCATCAAAGCCTACGTGGCCCTCATGGTTGCTTATTGTTGCAATACTGCTCACCCTGGCATCTGTTACTTCCACCATCCCCATTAAATACATCGTTGAATTGAGGACATTTTATGCCATTGCTATAGGCATTTCCCTTGGAATTTACATATCAGCAGAATATTTTCTCCAGGCTGCAATCCTCCACGTTCTCATTGTTGTCACCATGGTCTGTGCTTCAGTATTTGTTGTTTTCACTCACTTCCCATCTGCTTCAAGCACAAAGCTTCTGCCATGGGTATTTGCACTTCTTGTGGCTCTCTTTCCTGTGACATATTTGTTGGAGGGCCAGGTCAGAATAAACAAAACCATCCTTGGAGATAGTGCAGTGCAGGATACGGGAGAAGAAGACAGCAAACTGGCAACCCTTCTGGCCGTTGAAGGTGCAAGGACTTCCCTTCTTGGCTTATATGCTGCAATCTTTATGCTTATTGCACTTGAAGTAAAGTTTGAGCTTGCTTCACTGATGCGAGAAAAGGTAGTAGATAGGGGTGGAGTTAGACACAGCCATTCAGGTCTAAGTAGCTCTACTACTACTGTTCCCCCAAGATTAAGGTTCATGCAGCAACGCAAAGCCTCTGCTGTTCCAAGCTTTACAATCAAGAGAATGGCTGCTGAGGGTGCCTGGATGCCTGCTGTTGGTAATGTCGCTACAATCATGTGCTTTGCTATATGCCTGATCTTGAATGTCACTCTCACTGGTGGCTCAAACCGTGCTATTTTCTTCTTGGCACCTATCCTGCTGCTGCTTAATCAGGATTCTGACTTTGTTGCGGGTTTTGGGGACAAGCAAAGGTACTTCCCCGTTGTAGTTGTTATCTCCGCCTACTTGGTGTTAACTACCCTGTATAGCATATGGGAAAATGTATGGCACGGGAATGCAGGGTGGGGATTAGATGTGGGAGGTCCAGATTGGTTCTTCGCAGTCAAGAATTTGGCACTTCTCATTCTAACATTCCCAAGCCACATCCTTTTTAATCGCTTCGTGTGGAGCTACACAAAACAGGCTGAATCTATGCCGTTGCTGACAATACCTCTTAATTTGCCATCAGTTTTGATGACGGACATTATCAAGGTTAAGATATTGGGACTCCTTGGAGTAATATATTCTTTAGCCCAGTATCTGATCTCTAGACAACAATATATTTCAGGATTGAAGTACATTTAGTCAAACACAAATTTTGTACTATATGTTTTAGCAATTTTCAAGTGAGGAATGAAATTAAAGATTTTCTTGCCATTGAAAATTGTTCTGTTATTTATGGATTTTATGTGCCCTTGGTTTCTCTATGTTGCTATGGTTACGAGTTTGACCTCGTACGTGATTAATCAGTTGATGGCGTTAGAGAATCTTATTCTTGTGTAGCTCTTAATGTCTGGCGAAAATCTTGTGATTAATCAGTTGATGGCGTTAGAGAATCTTATTCTTGTGTAGCTCTTAATGTCTGGCGAAAATCTTGGTATGTTTTAGTGACATACCTGAAAGTACTTCCTAATGTTGTATCGGTTTTTCTTCGGGTTTTGTAGAAGTGTGAAGTTGTTAGATTTCTTGTTCTTGTAGTTGATAGTGTGAAAGCAGAGAAGTATGTTGTATTGTTATAGCGCAATTGTAGATACTGGAAGGCAAAAATGAAAAAATTGAGTCGGATAAAGATCGTTTGGCAGATTTATTTTTAGTGAGAACACCTTGAAACTTGTTCGTCTTGATTATGTTTGCTTTAATTTGAAGCTTTAAAGTATGTTGTTGTTATAACGCAAGCATATGCTTGCTCTCACATACCAGGGCAGTTCGGTGCATAAGGCATCCCGCGTTCATGCAAGGTCCGGAAAAGGACCATATCCAAAAGATATGATATAAGATATAGACAGCCTAACCTAATGCAAGCATTAGTGATTGCTTAAACCCGTAACTTATAGGTCATATAAAGATAATTTTATCGTTGCTCCAAGGCTCTTGTTCCCGCATATGCAATTTCATAATCCTCAATTACTTCTAAAGTTATGCCCTTTTTGAATAGGAAATCATGCTAAGTTAGAGAAAACTCAATTAGAGATATATTAGTTAAACTTGCGTATACTAATATGCTCAATTAGTTGCCTTATCCTTATGTCGATTCTGTTAATTCTGTAACGTTTATAGGAGGTAATACTTAGCTAGATATTAACCATCTCTCAGCTTAAATCTATATAGTTATAGATTAGAATTCACATTCCTTGTTAACAAGCTTAGTTTCAAACCCACCCCCAATTCGGTACTAACGCTACAGCTCTCTTCAATCAATTCATTCAATTTCGCACTACCTTCCGGTCGTTAATGGCGGAAGGTAGACTTATATTATTTGCCTTGTTCTAATAGAGTTTAAGACTAAATGGCTCATTTGCTTATTTTACCTACTTGAAGAAAGAGAACAACTTTGTTTCATTTCCGGATATATGGATTTATTGCAGCATTGGACGGGCTAGATTTGTTAGTTAATATCCTAAAAGATCAGTTGAGCTAACATGTGGCGAACCGGTTGATATGCTAATAGCAGCACCAGACAACTAAGTTGGTGGTTTGAAGTTAGAGCAGACCTATGCATGATTGCATGTAGAAGATGGGTCATCGGACCTGTTAACTTCAGTAAATTTTTTGAATATACAAATGCAGAGGCGGATTTAAGATTTAAAAGTGGCGGGTGCCATGATTTCCTTTAATGTATACCTTGTAATGACAAACACGA
This sequence comes from Nicotiana obtusifolia, assembly GCA_002018475.1. Classification (NCBI taxonomy): domain Eukaryota; kingdom Viridiplantae; phylum Streptophyta; class Magnoliopsida; order Solanales; family Solanaceae; genus Nicotiana; species Nicotiana obtusifolia. The sequence continues at coordinate 86,565 of MCJB01038391.1, forward strand.
AATTTGTTAAGAACATTTATTTGATTTTTTTGAGTTTATTCGTGTAACCTAATAGGTGTATTTTATTTGTAAATATAAAAATTACATCTCAGATATAAAAAAATAAACATAATTAGCATTTTAAATAAGGAACCACATCTTTATTATAACAACACAAGTAAAATTAATATTTTTATCAGAAAATTAAGTCTTTTTTTGTATATTAAAAATAAATTTACACAAGTAAGATAACGTCTTCAACGAGGGAATTACATCAACTGGAATAAGAAATTTTAAAAAATGTCTTCAATAAGTATAAATTTAAATTAACTCCAAGTTCCCAAAAATCAATATCATAAATCTCATATTTTTTTAAGCAATGCTTACGAAATTTTCATCATAATTTAATAGTAAAGATATTTAAATTATATTTAATAACCATAGAATAACACAAACTTTTATGATATAAGAAAAAAGATGATTTTTTTTTTTTTATCTCAATCCAAAATCCCATTAAGACCCAAGTTTTTTCGGATTTGAAAGAAGAAAGCTCATAAATTTAAGATTAAGAGGAATAGTTATTTTATATAATTTTAAAGTTTTGGAGTCTCTTTTTTTAGTGTTCTTGCTAGAGACCACATATAAAATAATAGAATAGAGAACAGAAAATTATAAGAAATAATAAAACGATAAATAGAGAATTGGGGGGTAACAGAAAAGAAAAATCACTGGGACAAAAGGAAACAAAAAGCACAAAGAAACGGAAAAGTCGGACAAGGTTCAAGATAATTCCAACTTAAAATTTATACACGAGAAAAACTTTCAAAAAGATCTATCAGCCATGGCACCTTTGTCTAGTTTATGTTTGTGGTGCATAAGCAGATATTTAACCTAGTTTAAGAAAATTTAAACATAGGTATACAAATTTTTTATTATCTTAGCAGGTGCCATGCCACCCGTTCCTAGAACAGGTGGATCGTATGTGTTGTAAAAAGGGTCGTATATTTTGCTTGGAATTCACTAAGATCAAAAGTCCGAACGGGCAGTGGTTGAGCAGTTCACTCATGTGCCCCCGCCATCTTCAAATCCTGGGTCCGCCTTTGTGTGAAGCGATCTCATACTAAACGAAATGACTTATAACAAAAATAAAAGAAAGTCAACCTATTCCTGAAATTGTGGTCAGTCTTGCTAACTCTTTAGTTGCCTCCATTTATAAATCCATCCAACTATAAAAGATGAAAAAGAAATTGAGATATCTAGAAATTAATGTTGAAATATATCCCGGAGTTATACTCTTTTTATAATTTTATTCTTATCGCGGTTAATGAATCTACATGTTTAGCTATTCAGTCTCTCTACTCTTCCCTTCTCTGTTAGTTCTTGAGCACAAACATATTTATTTAATTCGCCTAAAATGATTTAAAAAACTTAAATCATCGAAAAAATGATTTAGTTGAAAGCTGAATTTTTAGAACATGAACAATTTCAAGAATATTACAAAATTAAGATCAAGCAATGCATATAAATATATCCTATCTCTTGGAACTGAGAGTTTATCTCTTCTTCCTTTCTATTGCTATGCTATTGCTATGTCACTTGCAAGAATAGAACTTATCAAACACAATGCTTCAAACAATTGGAGAATGGATTTTTTTTTCTTTTCTTCTTTGTTAAGGAACAACTATATCTTATATGGTTGTTGACCGGTAGTGGTAGTGATATTGGCAGAGTTTGGCCCTTTCTCACTTTATAGTACCACTCTCAACCAAACGTGATTAACTTCGAAGTTATGCTGGCATCTGATGCATTAGTGCTGGTATGATCAGATCTAGGCCCTTTCTCACTTTTTAGTACTACTCCCGTCAAACACGCTTAATTTTGGAGTTTTGACTGCATCTGATGCATTAGTGCTGGTATGATCGGATTCAGGCCCGTTCTCGCTTGGTCTGTCGGTTGTCTGAATCTCATCCTTCGTTCTGTACTGATAGCGATTTGCTGCATAAAGAAAAGCAGCAAAATTGATGACGCTCATGATTGTGAGGAGCCAATAGAAGTAATCGAATCTTCCCGTGTTTATATTCTGGGAAAGCCATGATTCTCGCCTTTCACCTTTTCCCCTAGTGACAGACTTGACTATGGTGTTCAAAATGGAGGCTGCAAAGCAACCAAGACCACCAGCCACAGCAGCATAAGCTGAACCAATGCTTCTCATTGCATCAGGAGCTTCTTCATACAGGAATTCAAGTAATCCCACTATACAGAAAACTTCAGCTATCCCAATCAGGCAATACTGGATTAGTAACCAATAGGCACTGAGGTCAGGCATAGGAGTCAAAAAGCTAGCCTCGTACTCATGTTGTATCGCGTAAGTTCTCCGATACCTCTCAAAGACTCCGGCCCATGCCACCGAGAGGATTGAGACAGCCAAACCAATGCCAATGCGTTGTAGCTGAGAAGCACCGTGAGGGTTGCCAGTGATCCGCCTGGATATTGGAACGAACACAGAGTAATAGAGTGAGAGCAGTAGGAAAATGCTGAGGCCTGGAAATACTGGCATGCATGTGACAGGTAGTTTTAGATGTCCCATGTGAGTGTTCAATGTATACGCTTGTTGTACCGATAGAGTCAAGAACTCTGTTAAGATGACATTTATCATTATAGTGCATGATGGAATTGGAATAAGTTTCAGTAGGATTTTAACTTCCTCTACTTGAGTCACAGTGCAAAGCCGCCACGGATTTGTACCATCATCTTCCTTTAGCTGCAGAGCCGCTTTGTCCAAACATCTGCATTGAGCATACATATGTAAAGAGTGTTACACTGTGTTGAAGACATAAGTAAATTATTGGAAAAGAGTCCAGTCCTAGTTATCCTATATAAGTACACATACAGTGGACGGCTAAACAGATACGGGATACATTATTTTCCCACGCTCACATCTCTATTGCTTATCATTAGGGTTTAGATTGTAGACTGTGATATAAAGTGGTTGCTCTGACATAGCTTGACAACCACCACCGGCCAGTAACTCCAGCCGTGCTCTGTTCCTGATCTTCCGCTAACGCTACACGAAGAACAAGTAAGTTCTCCGTTTTACACTTATGCACTATCCAATTCGTTTAGATGTATGTGTTCCTTCGTAAATCAACGTGTCTCTAACAAACAACTTTAAGTTTTTTGATGAGATGCTAACACAATTCAACAGTATAGAAAAGTGAAACAAAAGGAACAACCGTTGAATTTACCTAAAATCATCAGTATGAGCTATCTTGTTGCTTCCTTTGATAGCAGATCTTTTACCGGGAAGCTCATACAAGCCCACAAACTCACTGCTTTGAAAGGACGCGTTCCTCTTGCGGAAGGCAGCAACTAAGACTTGGGCCACGCGCGTAAGAGGACTGCCTCCGGGCAACCTATGCCTATACAAAGGGGTACCAGCAAAGAACAACATGTTGGACAGGCCCATAGCAATGGCCAAAGAACCAAAAGCAGCTCCCCATCCGTGTTTAATCTGAATATACACGACTGCAGTGAAGGCCACGATCGCCCCAACTGTGACCGACAGGTAAAAAAAGTTGAAGAACCTGTCCAGGTGTGACCTATAGTTCCTGCTTCTCTCGTCAAATTGATCAGCACCAAACGATGAAACACAAGGCCTTATCCCCGCTGCTCCAAACCCCGTCACATACAACACCGTGTAAAGGTACGTCATTTGCCAAGATTTAGCTGGCTCGCAGTTGCCTAGAAGAAGAGCAATCTGATCACACCCTTCTTGATTTGGAACAAATACCTTCATCGTTGCTAATAGCGTTATTCCTGTTAATCCCTACATAACCATAAATAAGAGGAGAAAACAGAAAAAGTTAGCCTTTTATCTTCTTCACTTGATTGAAGTGATCACTAGCAGTTGCAGATGCAAAATTTGAGGAATGAGTTCAATCGACCGTAAACATATACGTAAAAATCCTGAAAATTAGCATGCTTTGAACCCATATTTTCAAAGAACAGCGAATTTTAAACCCATAAGGATACTAGACAAGCAAATCATTGATTACCGCAAGATAAATGGTGGTAAAGATGGCAATAGTCCAGTATCTACCGAGGTAAGCATCAGCGATGAAACCACCAAGCACAGAGGATGCCTGTGATATACCTAAAAAATTGTTAACTGCATTGGCAGAGGAAGAGAATGGGCGGTGCATAACGTAGAACATGAAGGCGACCATGTTGACAGATAGGCCAAAATAAGCCATTCTTTCAGCCATTTCATTTCCAAATATGAACAATGCAGCTATCCAGCCACCCGTCTTGGACATATTGCGGATAGGCTTCCCATGTATGTTCACAGGAGTAGCTCCTCCTACTCCGCCACTGTAACCACGGCCCAACGGTGTTCTCCTACTATCTGATTCAATGAAGTAGATGCCCAGCTTCTTTGATCCCCGTTTTCCTGAATCAGAATTATTCTCTCCCAATTGAACTTCAGGTGATTTGATTTCCCTTTCTTTACTTCCCATCGTTTCAACTCTACAAGTTCCCTCCCCTGCCTTCTTTCTTTTTCACACACACTTCATATATATACACCAACACTGGAAACAAAAAGGAGAAAGCTGGTAAGGATTATTATGTCAAGATTAGGAAAGAGTTTGTTGAATAACATCCTACCAAGATTTCCTTCGTTGCCTAGAGCTCAATGTATGCAAAAGCGAATCAGGATCTAGAGTCAGTTGGCTCAAAATGAGTATGATCTTATTATATGTGTATATTTTAAGTCTTTTGCAGCATATTTATATAATTCGAGATAAAAGCAATGTGTTCAGTTGAAGTCACATAAACCGCCTAATTGCCCTCTGAATGTACACATCTGCTCGGTGGCGAACCCAAGAAATTCAATAAGGGGTTCAAAATGGGCTATGCAAGAGTGTCAAAGTCTATTATTTAACCAATAACAAGTATATAACAATTATTTTATCCTATACATAGTATAATTTTTGGTGTTCAATTTACCACCCTTAACCATACATACTTTCGCCCTTGCATACACTTATACTTGAAAGAAACACTCAAATAATGAAGATTGAAGTTTTTTTTTTTCTCTCTTTAAGCTTGGGAAGTGTAGAGCTCAATCTCTGAAGAGATACTATTGAGACATGCATCACTTACCAGAACATAAAAGATTTTTAAATGCTCAGACAAAGATTTTGAATAGTTGTACATTTGCTTGAACCAAATATGCAGTAAGTAACATACCCTGATATTAGCAGATGGAAAACAAACTCTGCTGAATATTTTGACCAACTTAGATGGGAGGAAAAAAAGGTTCAAAATAGTGATAGCTTAGGAAAGTTGGAGAGTAGTAATAAAACCAAAGAGTGTAAAGGTCATATGTCAAGACAGATAGGAAATTAAAGCAGAGGAGGATTAATATGTATTGCCAGTTTGTTAGGTAGCTAGGAAGTAAATGTACTTCTCTATCAATCCATTCACTGAGACTATATATGAAAAAGATAGTACTTATTTTTGTCTTATTGATATTTGAATAATTATAATATTATCGCGTAATTGAAGTATTTATAGTTTTCAAAAAGGATTACTACTAAGGATAAAATAGAAAAAAATTATTAAGTTTGTCTTGAACTTCTAAAATGACAAATAATTTGAGATAACTATTTTGAAAAATTACGACAGATAACTTGAAACGGAGGGAGCATATTATAAACAGTATGAAAAACATTAATACAAGTCCTAAAATATCAAATATTCAAATATAAGTACGCGACACTATGTATACACAGTATGTCATAGTATTATGTACAAGCAGAGGTAGATTCATGATTTAAATTTAATGCGTCATTATTTAAAGTTCTTAGTACTGAACTCACTGAACTTTGAAATTACGGGTTCAAAATCTAGAGCTAATGGTTCAGAATGAATATGATCTCATTATACGTGATATATTTGATTTTTTTGTACATGTATATATTATTCGAGATGAAAGCAATGAGTTTAGTTGGACCATACTGAATTTGCTTATGCCGCAAAGGCGGAGCTAGCCTATTAGGAGCGCAGTCACTTTTGCTTAAATACTGTATTTGTATTAAGAAATTTATTAAGTATATATAAATATTTAATTGTGAACGCAGTAACTAAAACGAACTACGGAGACTGTAGCAAATTCAGAACTCATAAACGTCAAAAACGGGTTCCGCCTCTACTCTACTGTATGTACGTATACATCACAATGGTATGAATATAAGAATAAGAAAGGCGAAAAAAGTAGGAAAGCAAATTAAATGAGGGTATCTTCCAACTGCAGCCAACACATGGACCATTTATTTGCACTATTAATGAAGCCAAAAGATGTTAGTAATCAGTAAGCAATAGTCCCACTCATTTATTGCGTTTTCTTCCAAATACAGATGGTAAGTTCCCTGCTACATCCTTCTATTGGGTTATCGGACTTTCAGCCCAGTGCTAAAGGCCCAATCAAGTTGTAAACGAGTCCGGAACCTAAAGGGACTTTTGCATCTATACCCGATTTTGGGGTCACAATTGAACCTATTCTCATTTTGCAAAATAGTTTGCAAGCGTACTCACTTTACGATCATCTTCAAACTTATTGGGTCTGAAATTAAAAAAAATTAGTCTGAAATGAAAAATTGCAATTCAAATGTACTTAAGGCCATATAGGTCTGAAGTGCAACCAATGGTTTCATGCACTTAAGGCTAATAAGTCTGAAGTGAAAAATTACACTTTAGATGCACTTAAGGCCAATAAGTCTGAAATGAAAAATTACACTTCAGATTCACTTAAGGCCAAAAAGTCTGAAGTGCAACAAACGTTTTCATTCACTTAAGGCCAATAAGTCCGAAGAGAAAATTTGCACTTTAGATGCACTTAAGGCCAAATAAGTCTGAAGTGTAACCAATGGTTTCATGCACTTAAGGCCAATAAGTCTGAAGTGAAAAATTGCACTTTAGATGCACTTAAGGCCAAAAAGTCTGAAGTGCAACAAGCGTTTTGCTACACTTAAGGCCAATAAGTATGAAGTGAAAAATTGCACTTTAGATGCACTTAAGGCCAAAAGGTCTGAAGTGCAACAATCGTTTTGCTACACTTAAGTCCAAAAGGCCTGAATATAAACAGCCCAGAAACAGAAATTTGTTCTTCGAATTATAATAATCCACTATACGATTTAAACTTAAACCTACTCCAAATGAGCTCAAATTTGAAACATAACCTCCAAGTATCATCAGAACAAACCCCAATCATCAATTTGTCAAAACAACAATAAATATAATGAACCCATTTTGCAATTAAGAAAAAGAAGAAGAAGAAACCCTAAGCAATAACAAAAAATAAAGCGCCATAGTAGCTCACCATTGTAAAACATCATAAACTACATTAAAATATGTTCACAACCACCATATAAAATTATTGTCACCCGAAGAAGAAGAAGAAGAAGAAGAAGAAGAAGAAGACGAAGGAGGAGAAGGAGGAGGAGAAAGATGCCTGAAATTATTTAAAAAGTGGGTACAAGTTAGAACTTTTTTAAAAAGTAGGTATAGGTTAAATGAGGGCGATCAAATAGGGCGCCACGTGCAATTTTTACGAACCTAAATAAACGTGAAAATAGCATGGGCTAGCCAGTTTTCTAACAGATAATTGAAAAATAGCCAGCGGTTATAAACTCATTGAACAATAACCACTATTTTGTTGCAATACGGAAAGTTCCAGCATAATATACTGGAGATTGGTGCACCTGTGTATGAACTTCCAGCATAGTATACTGGAACTCCAACACATGAAAAGTTCCAGCATAATATACTGGAGATTAGAGCAGCTGTGTATGAACTTCCAGCATATTATATTGGACTAGTATATTATGCTGGAAGTCCAGTATATTATGTTGGAAGTCCAATATATTATACTGTAAATATGGCTATTTTTAAATTTCACCCCTTGTATTTGGACTCGAGAAATTAAAATAGGTTTAAAAAAACGAGTTGTGTGTCATTTTATGTATAACACATGTTACGTAATGGCCAGTTAACCCGTTAATATGTAACGCATATAATACATGCGCTATACATGCATATTTGAAACCGTTCATGTATAGCGCATATATTACATGTGCTACACTCCAATAAATTAAAACTTTCCTTCTTCGCTAGGCAGTCGACGGCCTCACTCCCCCCCCCTCCCGTTTTAAAATTCTTTTCTTCCATTGGAGTCAATATAGGTGCCACAAAAAAGCTTGAATTTTATATTTTTCGAAGATTCAAGCACTATCTGTGGCGTGGAACAAGGTAAGTGGTCGAATTTCGAGAAACAATGGTCCCAATTCATATTCAAACGTTCCAAAAATCTTTAAAATATAGGTATTTTTTAAATACTTTTCTTCGTATTAATTATTTACATTATGTGTATTGCATGTGTATTAACTATTGGCACTTTAGTTCGAATCTCTTGTGCAATTATTTTTGTTGTAAGTTGTAGTGATTGTAAAATAGATTTTGGGTTTGTTAGTTTTTAAATTTCATTAAAAAGAATTAGGAGTAGTTATAAATTTTATATGGAATTTATGATATTCGTTGGTATTTGTCGATTTTGCCGAATTTAACTAGTTTTTTGGGTTATTATTTATTTTGTTGAATATTGTTTAATTGTAGAATTTTGTGAAATTTGTTGTTTATTAATAGTATTGAATGTATTTGTGTAATAGTACGTAAATATTAATTGTTTGTTAAATGTTGATTACATTATTTGTTTGCCCGCCATAAAAGTAATATCTTAATTTCTACTTTGATTATTAAATTCCTACTTTGCCCGCCATATAAGTTAAAAGAAAAAGTTAAGTTCCTAGTTTTGAACAATTTATTCTTTAAATGTGCTTGTCCAGGTCTTGTTTCAAGGAAATTATGGGCTGGTTGGGCATTGGTTCGATTGTTACTACTCTACCTAGAGCATGGAAAGGAGTTTATAGGTGAGTGAAGAGAAGATTATGTGAAAAATTTGCTCCAAACAGTGTTTGCTGCTTTGATTTATGCAATATGAATGAGCGATGAATAAAGGAAAAATGATATTGTATAGTTGCTCTTAAAATAGTAGTCGAAATATATATATATATATATATATATATATATATATATATATACACACATTTATGTATGTTATATAATAAAAATATACAAATTTTATAATTTTTGCTGCAACCGAATATAAATAGTTTCGGCCAAGGACTAAAAGTGATATTTGCCCATGAACAAAGCTACTTGAAATCATTTTTTTATTCCCCTTTGATCCCCCTTTGTTGGAGCAATAGCTCCCTTTAGTGACTCGAATTCACGACCCGGGAATTGTAAGTAGGGTTGCTAACCATCTGAGCAATCCTCTTGTCCGGAATCATTTTGTTGTTACTGAACATGTGTTATGTAACAAATCAGAAATGAATGTAAACATAGAATGTATAATATAGGAAGCTAAGGTAGAGCGATAGAACTATAGCTCGGACAGATAAGTTCTAATTGTTAGAACTGGAGAATGCTAGGCTGAGAGCTGAACTAGCTATTTTCCTGGGATAGCTAGTGAAAGTTTTTTTGGATTTCTGTATTGTTTCAGTTGGTATTAATAAGATTATTTCTTTCACAAAAAGAAAAGGCTTATATATCTCCCTTTTGTCCGTTGTTTTGGGTATGATATATAATTAGGACCACGCCCCCCAAAGTGTTATTTTATATTACTAATATTTGGATATGTATTTTGCGCGTGTATCCTGTCTTATTGAGTAACTCTTTTTAAGAAAATATCTCACAAATGCTAGTATATGAGAAAAGTGTTTAAGGATATATTCTCAAAAAGGATGAATATTGATTCTATATAATCAATATAATAAAGAAAGAACTTGTCTTGTAGACGTCTTTCAGCTTAAAATTTATTTTAGTTTCATAATTTCATGACTTTCTTTTCATTTTTAGCAAGAATACGCAAGCCTTAAAGATTTAAGAGTTTTTTCTGAAATACATCTTGAATAGTTATTTTTAAGTATTAGGAGAATATATTTTATATTAGGAAAGTATATTTTATATTAGGAGAATATATTTTATATTAGGAAAATATCTTTATTATTTCATATCTTCCATTGATTTGATTTAGTTCCTATACTAATCCCTATTGGTCTTTGATTTGTATTCTAGCACTATAAATAGGGATCATGTAAACCATTGAGAATGAATATAAAGAAGATCATATTCCTTCATGGTAATCAGAGACTTTTTACTCTAATTTTTTTTTTCGCCCATCCCCTCATCATGGGTGATGAACTGGCAACTACTAACAATAACAACTCTATTGCCGACAAACAACCACTACACCCGGCCTATACGGTCACCAACATCAACACATCACCAGATTTCGGCCCAACAGGAAATAATGCTCTCAACCCAAGTGATATCGGCACAGCTCTCACAAAGAATCTCAATTACACTAACCCACAGTGGTACATGGACACCGGTGCATCCTCACACATCACATCGGATTCAGGTAAATTAATCACTCCATGTTTATTACCTATAAATCCTATTTTTGTCGGTAATGGTGAACGTTTACCTATTAGTGGTTCCGGTAATGGCTTTTACAAACTTCCCAACAAAACCTACCAATTAAATCAAATTATCCACTCCCCACATGCCATTAAAGATCTATTATCAGTTCGTAAATTTACAACTGATAATCAAGT
>MCJB01038402.1:7862-56816 GCA_002018475.1 Nicotiana obtusifolia
ATGTGCCGTCTTCATCACAGTATGCGGACATCTTTACTAAAGGACTCCCGAGATACGTATTTGACTCGTTTCGATCCAGCTTAAACGTTTTAGCCTACCCACGTTCAAGCTGAGGGGGACTATTAGGAGAATATATTTTATATTAGGAAAGTATATTTTATATTAGGAGAATATATTTTATATTAGGAAAGTATCTTTATTATTCCATATCTTCCATTTATTTGATTTAGTTCCTATACTAATCCCTATTGGTCTTTGATTTGTATTCTAGCACTATAAATAGGGATCATGTAAACCATTGAGAATCAATAAAGAAGATCATATTCCTTCACCAAGGACTCGCGAGGAACACCTAGAAAATGAGCAAACAGATATGAAACATATGAATATGTTGACCCTGGATCAAATAATACCGAAGCATCCCTACCGCAGACAAAAATAATACCTGTTATCACGAAATCTAAGGCTACTGCAGCTGGTCTGGCTTAAAAGGCATAGAACCTAGCTGGAGCACCACCTGACTGGCCTCAACCTCTAGGACGGCCCCTACCCACTTGCACTCCACCTCTAGCCGGTCGAACGGCTGGTGTGGCAGCTGGTGCGAAAATCATAGACTGATGACCCTACTGTACTGCCTTGCCCCGAAGTCTGGGACAAAACCTCTTCACGTGGCCAAGATCTCCGCACTCGAAACAACCCCTCAGAACGGTGGACTGCTGACTTGAAGTCTGACACTGATGGCCTGAATACCCACTGGAGGAACCCTGAATAGCTGGTGGACGGTAGGAGCTCTCTGAAATGGCGCTGCAATAGGGCCGCATTGGAGCACCCCGAGGAGGTAGAGGTGCTGGATATGTGGTCCTGCTAGACTGACCCCACGCAAACTGACCTCTGCCCCCAGATGGAGCACCACTGAACCCTCTAAAATATCGAAATCGCTTGTCCCTCGGCGTCTGCTCTCGTCTCCGCTAACGAACACCATCGATCCTCCGAGCTATTTCCACAACTAGCTCATAAGAAGTCCCCATCTCAACCTCTTGGGCCATAGTGGCCTGGATACTAGAGTGCGAGCCCACAACAAGCCTCCGCACTCTCTCTGCATCAGTGGGGAGTATCATAAGCGCATGGCGAGACAACTCAGAGAATCTCGCCTCATAGTCGATCACCGACATCTGGCCCTGCTGAAGCTACTCGAACTAAAATTGCAACTCTTCCCTTTGAGAGGGTGGAATATATCTATCCAGAAAGAGGCGTGTGAACTGATCCCAAGTCAACTGAGGAGAACCTGCTAGACTGCCAAGAAGATAGGACTGTCACCATCTACAGTCCCTGCCCTCCAGCTGAAAGGTGGTTAAGTCCACCCCGTGGGACTCCAATATCCTCATGTTGTGCAGTTTGTCCCTGCAACGATCAATAATGTCCCGGGGGGGTCCCTATGTCGCGTACCTCCAAAGACAGGAGGATGTAGCCTGGTCCATTTATCCAACAACTTCTGCGGCTCACCGGCCGCAGATGGTCTGGGCTCAGATATAGCCACTAAAACTGGCTGAGCTCCGCCTAAGTGTAGTGCGCCGGGGGTCTGATATACGGTAGTTGCATGCCTTGGAGCTTGAGTGGTAGGTTCTGTTCTCCCCTTTCCCGCCTGAGATGTAGCTGATTCTGTTGGAATAAACCAGCCTGCATCATAGAATCCATGAACTGCAGCATACGGCCCACGACCTCGTGGAATCCTGGTGCGGACATGAAATCCACTGGGGCCCCCTCCGCTACAGGCACCTTGCCCTGCTCTTCAATAACAGGATCCTCCACTAAATCTACTGGTGGCACAAGTCGAGCAACTCTAGGATGCCCTCGTCCTCTACCATAAGCTGGAGCCCTCTCTTGGCCTCTACCAACAGGGGGAGCAGCTCCTTCACGGTCGGGTACATCTGTCGCGCGCGTTCTCATCATCTATGAGAGAATAAGAGAAAGATACTTAGCACAACATCAATTGCACAATAGGAGATGAAGAAAGAGTAGTTTCCTAACACCCTATAACCTCTCGAAGATAAGTACGTAAGTCTCTGCACCGATCTGCAAGACTCTATTAGGACTGCTCATGACTTATGAGTCTTACGTGAACCTAGTGCTTTGATACCATGTTGTCACGATCCAATTTCTCCTATAGGCCGTAGTGGGCCCCAACGTTGCTGCTAGGCAAGCCAACAGTGAAGTAGCCATGTATTTGTTCCTTTTAATACTTTCAAAGTTAATTTTTATTTATTAAGTAAATGAGAAGTGGAAGATTTAATAAAGTAAAGCGTAAACTAATGAAAGAGAAAATACAGTAAAATAAATACTCAAAACCATAAAGTGTCTACTAGCATGTTCCCAAGACACAGTGTCACAAGTGTATGAGCAACTAGTAGAATATACAAAACACTTATGCTACTGTCTGAAATAATATAGACAGAAAGTAAATACAAAAGAGAGACAACGGGTGCTGCAGAACAAACTCAGAGAGCAGCTCACCACTATGCCACAGGTTATCATGGGTGGGCGCCAGAATGAATACCAGATGCACCAACCTCAGATCCTGCACGATTAGTGCAGAAGTATAGCGTGAGTACATAAATAACATGTACCCAGTAAGTATCCAGTCTAACCTCGAAGAATTAGTGACGAGGGGTCTACATCGACACTTACTACAGGCCAATAATAAAAATGCAGAAATTCTAAATAGGCATGGAACACATGCATAATAATAATAATATAATTACCAACAATGAATAAATGGTTCTTTAACTGATAGTCAATTCAAAATATCCAATTAATACATGCTAACTTCAACAATTTCAGGCTATTAAATAAATCATAACCTCTCAAGTCATAAAAATAATATCAAGTGTATTCGGACTCCAAGCATTATCACACACGATTTATGCCGAGGTCGTACGGCCCGATCCAGAATAATGTGTACACTGCCGAGGGTCAAACGGCACAAACCATAGATGCATCTATTATACTGCCGAGGCGAATGGCCCGCTCCCATAAGAGTAGTGTTATCGTACTGCCGAGGCGAACGGCCCGATCCCATAAGAGTAAAGAAGTTTACCTCGCTCGCGGAAGTACTTGCGACGCGATAGGACATAGATTTCTCAAAAAGTTATTAAGTATTCCTCAATTCTTCCAAAAATAAGAAATCTAAGTCAAAATTGCAACTTTAAAATCCCTAGTCTCAGCTCTATTTAAGACAATTAATATGCACAATAAACTCAATAATACAATTAAAGGCATGATGTGGATCTAAGTCTACCCAGACACCTCATGGAATATAGCTACGCACGGATTCTCGTTACTTAGTGCATACGTAGCTCCCCACATAAGTAATACACAACAAAATACACCTAAGGGGATGAGTTCCCTCTTACAAGATTAGGCAAGAGATTTACCTCGTTATCAAGCTCAATTCGGGTCCACAAATCAGCTCTAAAGCCTCAACTTTGTGCCGAACAATCCGAAACTAGCCAAATATTATATAAATTAAACAATATACACTCACAAGCTCATAATTTAGCTATTAGAGAAATTACCCAACTCAAATTGAAAGATTCCTAAAATTCACCCCCAAGCTCATGTGCCCGAATTTCGAAAATTTTTGAAGATAAATGTTACCAATAACCTCACAAATCAAATAAATAATTTCTACCCAATTTCATAATCATTTTCGTGGTTAAAATTTTCAACTAAACCCATAATTTCTACAGTTTATGTGTTAAGAATCTACACAAAGTGCATGTATTAAACCCCTATACCTCAAAGTGCTAGGTGAAAACCCCTCTTCCAAGAACTCTATAATCGCCCAACAATTGAAAGAAATGAATCAAAAAGCCTAAGTCCCAACATTAAATAGACCTCACTACTTCCAGCGATTTCCACTTCTGCATACCTTGGGTCGCACCTGCGATGCCGCACCTGCGAAAAATCCATCGCAGGTGCGGTCCTAGCCCTGGCTGCCTTCCTTCGCTTCTGCTGATGGTTTTTCGCTTATGCGAACCCGCTTATGTGGAAAGCCAGTCGCACCTGCGACCCCACCTGGCTGGCCTCTTTCTGCTTCTGCGACTCCTTCTTGCATCTGCGGGCTCGCAGATGCGGTCGAGCCCTCGCACCTGCGCCACTGCCCCCTTCAACTCCACGTTGTTTTTGCGGTCGTGCACCTGCGCCCCCTATGTCCGCACCTGCGGACTTAGCCCTTATAGCCCAGCTTCGCACCTGCGGCTACCAGCCGCTTCTGCGATGTCGCACCTGCGGCCAATTCTTCGTAGGTGCGAACGCACTAGAACCCCTGCTGCTTCAGCAAATTCTTCCAAGTCCAAATATGTTCCGCACATCATCTGAGTAGCACCACGAGGCCCTCGGGATCTCGTCCAAACATACCAACAAGTTCATAATCATAAAACGGACTCGCTCGAACCCTTGGAACATGTAAAACAACATCAAAACTAAGGATTACACCCCAAACCAAATCAAATCAACTTATGAACTTCAAGTTCTTCCAACTTACTCCGAACGCGCCGAATCATGCCTAAACTACCCTGAACGACACCAAATTTTGCGTGCAAGTTATAAATCACCATACAGAACTATTCCCAGGATCGGAATCCCAAACGGACCTCAATAAAACCAAAACCCACTCCAAACTAAACTTAAAGAACTTGAAAACCTTCAATGCTCCAACTTTCAACATTAAGTGTCAAAATGCTCCCGGGTCATCAGAAACTCGATCTGAACACACGCCCAAGTCCGAAATCGTCATAAAAACCTATTGGAACCGTCAAATCCCGTTTCCGATGTCGTTTACTCAAAATGCTGACTCAAGTAACTTAACCATTTTAAACCAATATTAGGAAACTAGGTGTTCCGATTTCAACCCGAACCCTTCGTAACCCAAACTAATCATTCCCGCAAGTTATAAAGCAGAGAAAGCACATACGAAGAGTCTTAATTAGGAGAACGGGGATCTAAAAAGCAAAACGACCGGTCGGGTCGTTACATTAACCCTATCAAAAACTGTCATGTAATCTTTTGTACTCTTGCCACGTGATTTGCACTGTAAACTTTGTCTAATAGATATTGCTTTTTTTTTTGTATCTATTGTAACTATTGTCATATAAATTATAAAAGAATTGAAACAAAAATATATGAATAAATAGGACTACCATAACGGAAAAAATAAGAAGAGAAATAAAACATGCAAAATATGCATAAAATAAAAAAGTACAAAAATTCAAAACTTTCGCAATATATTGCCTAATTAAAGAAATCAAGACGACTTATTGCAATCACCACTAATGTTGTCCCATTGCCTTTATCATGGGAAACAAGAAATATAAATAAAATTAAATTTACTAATTCAACACCATTAACACGTATGGTGAAAAAAATACTAAATACTTAATATTTATTGTTTACACAAATACAAAACACTCGTTCTACCACCATGTTTTGATCAATCATCTTCTGATGAAGGAAAGTTGAGATCTGGCACACGGTACTTCTTCCTATTATCTACTAATTTCAAACCAGGAACGTTCACGTCATTACGTCTAGTTGGACTTGGTTCTAGGGCAGCCTCCTCTTTTTCTTGCAATGCAACTTGTTTTTTTCCTTTGTCCTTGACAACCTCTTTTAGTGGCTGAACATCAGCAGATTCATTATATGCATCTTCCTTATTGTGGCTTGGCTGGGAGCGCATATACCCAACCAAGGATTTGGATGAATGAATATATTTTTCACTACGCACTAAATACTCTCCATTCCAAGGAAAGTTAAGAGGATACGCCACATTTAGCAGTTGAACATTGCCTGGCTGCAGAATACGACTTCCTCCATTGAACACATCGTATGACCGCTTCTGAGAGGGTAGGAGCGACATTAACATTTCGAGGAGTGCCACCTAAAGTGGCACTTGCATTGCTACTAATGTGAGTGCCACTTGTGGCACCTACCACTGCTCCACTATAGGCAAAATATAAATAGTTCAAGCCTTCGAAAGAAATTAACTTATTGATATAAGACAAACCATTTAAATTTGGCTATTAACACCTTTAGTTATGGCTCGAAGTGTTGTTTAAAATTTGATTTTTTTAACGAATTCTTAATTGTCATCCCATCAAATATTATATAGCTTTTTACCTACTATTTTGTTGTATGCTTTACATAAGTTTTCTACTGAATACGTCGTCTCACATATGTACACTATTTTATTTTTTCATTGATTACTAAAATTATTTGTTATACATTTATAAACTAACAAAATATTAACTGAGTACTCATAAATGAACCAGATTTATGTACGTGTTACGAAGCCGTAGTCAATTTAGTTGATTTGCACATATTTGAATTGAAAATAAAATTAATTATCCTAACTTAAAATTAAAATGACATTTTGATAAATATTTTTTTATGGTATCATACCAGATAATCAAAATAGGAAAACTTACATTGTTTTGACCCTTAAGGGACCTTTTCTTAAATGGAACTGTGTTGTTTGAACCTGTTGATGATGCCATGGGTGATTTGAAACAAGAAGCAAGATCAATATTGTTTGAGGAATCAAGTGGGAATGTGATAGGGGAAATTAGGCAATATTAATAGCTGTCAGATGTAATCTAAAGAATTGTATCATCTATTAAAAGATTTAATGTGTTACCAAATATGCATAATAAGATTTAGATATCAAATAAATATGTAACCATATAACTTTATCAATGTAATCTGAATTGGTATAGAAATTTAGTCAGTTTATAATTTGTTGAAACTGCTTACCATGAGCAAGGAATATTTTCCTTGATGAATTGGCTCACAACTCAGACATGTATTTGCACACAAAATGTGTAAATTCTAAATTTGTGAGTTAAAATGCTTTAGCCAGTAATATTACTAATATACGTTATAATAACTACGCCTCAATTAAAAAAATATTATTAGGGCTAACTTTATATGAACCATTTGTATCATCTCTGCTCCATCTGGGCTTTTTCATTTCCCCACACTTAATAATGTGTCTTTAGAAGAAAATTGGGATTTTCTGAAAATAGGAATGCTCCAAATATCATACATATACTAAATGTATCAAACTAAACTTAGAAGACTTCACTCAAACAATGTACATAATGTGAATGTACCAATTAATAAGTAACCTTATTCCCAATATCTCTCCTAGCTATACGTTGTCTCCACTATATTGTCTTCTTTACTTTGCTGAATCGACAAGATTTCTAAGAAATCGCAAATCTTAAAACCAGTTTGATTCCCTTCAAGTGATTTTAGGTCTACATTGTTCTAACACTTTCAAGGATCATATTGTCACACCTATGGCAGGACCTAACCATCTTAGATAACATTTTTTTTCTTTCAATATGTGCTACTTGCACCTTCTGTCGTTTGTGATCTCTAAACTTGTTTAATCTTATTTAATCGCATATTCATTTTAATATACTAATCTTGTGGATGTGTTGATCCTTAGATACCCAACATTCACTTCCGTATAGCATCATGCCTTAATATATTTTATTTCAATCCCAACATATATGGATGTTATTTTCATTGATTATGCACTTAAACTTGGCCAAATTTTTATTGCCGTGCTAGTATGTACCGTAGCAAAATGTTCACCAATTTTTATTGCCGTGCTAGTATGTACCGTAACAAAATGTTCACCAATTTTTATTGCCGTGCTAGTATGTACCGTAACAAAATATTCACCGGTAATCTTTAAAAAATAATCAGACGTAATGAAAGAACTGAAAAAGAGATTTTAGGTTTATGTACTAAACGTTTGTGGTTGATCATAATTTTTGTGTTCTAGATATAAGTTATTGTGTTTTAGACTTCAATGATAAATAATGTTTGACAATGATAAGTAATGTTTGACTGACTCAAAAGTTATAAGACAGTTAGTTTTAAATGTTGAAATTAATTATCACAATGAAATTAAGTTATATGCACCGTACTTCACTGCTTCTACGCTTGAAAGAGAGAAGCCTTAATTCTTTTGCCAAAAAATTACAATTATCAAGAGAATATAAGAACGAAAGCATGAAACCTATATGATGGAAATTGCAGTCAATAGTTCGTATTTCAGATCATGCATATGAAACGATATTGACTTTTCTAAGTGGAAATATTTTCAAAATAATATTTTTTATTTCTTTTTATCAACCCTCACCAGTGATTTGGTGCAATGTTTATATACATGACGGATGTAGTATATACTCGATGGGATCACTTGAACCCATAATTTTCGACGCGGAGTAAAAATTTATATGAAAAAATTCATTAAAATTGCAAAAATAGTAAATACGAACTCATAACTTTAAAATATAATGGATTCAATGCTAAAAAAATTTAAAAGTTGAACCCATAGGATTTAAATCCTAGATCCGCCTCTGTTTATATATATATATATATATATATACCTATTAACTCAAACGTCGAAGTTACTAGATGGAAAATAAAATATATCGTAATTTTGGAGATGCAATAAACCTAGTACGAAGAACTCCTTTTACACTTTCCTTGAGTCGTTTCATTCCGTCGACGTCCCCAGTGTCTCATTCTTCAAGAAATTAAATGAACAAATTAACTTTTAAAGCAAAATAAAAATACAAAAAACAAATTGCTGTAAGTAGTCTAACTAAGGGACTTGGTAACGTTGAATTGTGACTGCTGAGTACATGCACATGATGATCTTTTCTAATAGACTTTTTGTACATGTTTATATGCTTAGAATAATAATTGTCCCAATAATAATTTTCTCTCGGCAGTCCAACTAACAATGAAAATTCTAGACTTGTTTTTTCGAGTATACATCAAAAAATGAAAATCACATTCGTGAAAGTAATAAGGAGAACAAGTTACAAATTCCACAATTTAGACGGAAAAGATATTTTGATGCGGTTAGAGTAGCAAGTCCTTCCCTAAGACTAATAATAGAAGGATTTTAAGTTAAATATAATCATAGTGTAAAGAGCTTTATATTATTAATATATTTAATATGTTGTACCTGATAGCTTACTTATATTCAAGTTACTAATTTGACTTTTTATGAATAGTTAGCTCTTAAATAATATGATAATGTAAAATTAATTTTACACCATTAACCTAAGATAATGTAATGATATTAGGGGTGTACAAACGAAACCGATAAACCGCACCAAATCGATAATCCGAGTTAAATCGGAAAAAAGAACCCGACTATAATTTAGTTTGATTTGGTTTGATGTTAGGAAAAAAAACCCGACCATAATTGGTTTAGTTTGGTTTTACCTAAAGTCAAACCGAAACAAAACTAACCCGATATTACATGTATACAAGTTTTAAAACTATTTTATACATAAAAATAATAATTGTAATATAATTTATATATTTTTTAAACTTTTTAACAGTTCTCTCTTTTAATGAATTATTTCAAGCTTAAACTTAGAACTTTTGAATGATCAGATATGTTTTATAGCCCATAAAAGTTAGTAATTCAAATAAAGCCCAAAGCAAAATCAAATCAATACTAATGCTAACAAAAAAAATTCAATTCAACACTAGGATGACAATAGCATTGAATATTTATTTTTTTAGTTTTGCATTGGTTTAGATAGTGAAAAAGCATATCTTACTTTTAATATTATTTAGTCATGTGATTAATACTTAGTACTTATTAATCGTACTTATTTTAACATGACTTAGTACTTTTAGTATGTATATTTTTATTATGACTTATTAATTAGCAATATTTATCTTATACGATTTGTTGAGTATTTTAGTATAACCATGACTCATCTCATATTATTTTATATTATTTTATATTATTTTATATATATATATATATATATATATAGTTTTATCCTATTAGGACCTAAGAAATATTAGAGCACAAATTATAAGTTTTATGCTATGAAGATTTTGTCGGGGAAAAACCTAAAAAGCTCGAAAAAACCAAAAAAAAAAAACGTGATTGAAAAACCCCACTTTTGTTGGTTTGATTTGATTTATAGATTTAAAAATCCAAGACAATTGATTTGATAATTGAAAAATCCGAACCAACCCGTCCTGTGTACACCCCTACTCATAGTTGCCACTTGCCAGCACGTTCAAAATATTTAGGACGTTATGGCCAAACATGAGACGGCAGCAGAAACTTTAATTGCATATTTGCAGAAATTACAAGCCTATATTAATATCTAGGGTGTTATACATAATTAACGTGTACTGCCACTAGATTATTTAGTCATGAAAAATTACAAGGAACTGTTCCTGATTTTGAAGGTGGACATTTTCCCAAGGAATCAGTGTCTAAACTTGAAAAAGCTGTGGCTTCTCTGAGAAAACAATATCGCGGTTGAAATACTTCACTATCGCTGTTTGAGAAACCCTTTTGTAGGAGAGGATTCTTTTGATTTGTTTTTTTTTCATCATTTGTACTAAGACTAGAAATGAAAGCCCGTGCAAATAATTGAAAATAATTTAGTGTGAAAATAGCACGGGCAAGCCAGTTTTCAGACTGGTAATTGAAAAATAGTCAACGTTTGCAAAGTCATTAAAAAATAATCACTATTTTGCTGCAACACGGAAAATTCCAGCATAACATACTAGAGATTGATGCACCTGTGTGTGAACTTCCGAGATATTATGCTGGAACTCCAGCACACGAAAAGTTCCAGCATAATATACTGGAGATTGGAACATCTATGTATGAACTTCCAGCATATTATGTTGGACCGGTATATTATGCCGAAACCCCAATTTATTATGCTGGAACCCCAATATATTATGCTGGAAATCTAGTATATTATGCTGGAACCCTCTAGTATATTATACTGGAACTCTAGTACATTATGCCGAAAATTCACATGTAAAAAATTCGAATGGTATATTATGCTGAAATATTTTTCGGATTTCGAATAGTATTTTCATTCAGATTTATCTTTAAATGAAAGTGGCTAAATTTCGATTACTTTTGAAACTGTGACAATTTTTCAATTACCACTTGTAAATTTGCTATTTTTGAATTTCACCCTAATTTAGTTCATGTCTAAATAAGGTTTCAAAACATATGGTTATAGATAACCTTCAAATTCATAGATCCTGTATATAAGCATTACAACCAGGTGTATCAAAAAATTATCTATTTGACTTGAAACTTCTAACTTCAAAAAAAATGTTAGTACCCATTTGCATAAGGTGCTTCAGTCTCTTCACGAACTGTAACTAAAAGGAGCAACAGACAAAAGTTTAGGGTGGTGAATCTAAAAAACATAGGATGAAATATAGTTGCACAAAAGGTGCTTGTTTCCTAAAAAATTATTATTTTAAAAAACTACTAACGGAAGTGCAAACGAAAGGATTCAGTACTCTCAAATGGTGAAGGCTTCTCTTAAGATGCAACTTAACTGCCCTGCTAAAGTATGTGGATTCCTCCTTCAACCCAACTTATCCCATATGATATCCTACCACAGTGCACCGAACCTCAAGTCCATTATGTGTGCAATAACACATTTCTGCTCACTATAAATATTGTAGCAGATGCTAGAATGAATACAAAATTCACAATTTTAAGAGTCTTAAGGACATACTTGGAAGTATGTGGCGAAGATTATTATCATCCTAGAAAGAAAACGGTAATCGTGTTAGCGTTAAATCATATACTAAGACATAATTACTAAGAAACAAAACAAATGATTCAGGAAGGAGATGTTGAATTACATCAAATGACTAATAAGCTCTGCTTATTAAATTTGTGAGATTTAAGATATGTCTTGTACTACTAAGATTTGACCTTAAGTTGCAGGACTTGTGCATTAGTCGACTTCAAAAACAGATGCAAATTTATCAATGGCTTCACTTATTTTAAGATAAAATTATTGTTATAAAGTTTGTGAGCCATTATCCGGTAAACTCATTGCTCATTTCATTACAAACTCCTTACACAGGTAGCAAAAGTTCATATTGCTCATTCAATCTTCATTCCGTTGTCCAGCCTATAATGTATTTGAACTCTTATCCCACGTAAAATTATTATCTGGAGTTATCACATGGCAAGAAGGTGTGTACTTCGATTATAAACCACATGCTAATATATTTATATTGTACATGCAACTCACTTTCTAAACAACTCCCAATGCAAGCCAAAATTGGCACGTATACCTCAAATTATAGGTATACAACCTCAAATATTCAAGTTAACTTTCGTTTTATGTTTGTGAGACTTCTAGATGTTTCTTGGATGGTATTATCCGAGTGTTGTTCTTCTTTCTTTTTTTCGATAGTTGTATCCGCTTTTAGAACTCTCTCTTCCTAATTTATGTAATATTTTAGAATTTTGAGATCGAACTTCTAATTCTGATAAATATGATGATAATTGTGCTACATGCTTGTACTGTGTTCATAGCTAGAAGACTGATTCAGAGAGGTTAAGTCAAGCTGTAAAGTTCTCACCTTCTTGACCATGACTTCAATGCTATTAGATAACTGTATTTATGCTATTTTTTACCATGCTTTCATCCTACAATCACACATCTCTTCCGTAGCATTATTCCTTTGCTCTTCAGTACCATAATGCTCTTCAAAACTGTGCAAGAATCAATAATTTTTTTGAATCAATTTCTGGACCCATCCACCTTATTCTCTTGCTAAATTAACTTCGAACTGCAATAAGACAATGATGAAGCAGAAGAAGAAAAAGGAGCAGAAGAAAAAAAAGGCACAAACCCATAGAGAACCTCAAAGTAGAATATTAAAATCAAAGTTTTACATGCTCACCAAGTTATGTCGCAATAGCAGAATTGAAACACAGACCAAGGACAATGATGAATATAGTTTACAATTACCATCTATGAAAACTGTTGGTGAATTGAACACAACTTTAATGGTTGATCGAGAGATTTTGATTGAAAGAAAAAGGAAGCCTTTTCTGTAAATGAATAACTGAAGACTTAATATTTTATTGTTAGCTTGATGATATAAATACAAATAAAATAGAAAAGTAGTTCTAAAAATCTGCTGAAAATCTGGTAACGACCCAGCAAATCAGAAAAACTAATTAAATCCCTAAAATAAAGGAGACTTATTCAAATTCAATAATAGAAAACTAAGTGGCAGCAATCTTAACACTTGATCTTAACACTCCTCCTTGTTTAGATGCTGCAAACTCCAAGCTTCTTCCTGAATTCTTCAAACTTGCTAAGTGGCAAAGGTTTGGTAAAGACATCTGCAATTTGATCTTCAGATTTGCAGTAACAGAGAGTCGCATCACCACTCTTTTGAACTTCTCGAACAAAGAATAACTTGATGTTGAAATGCTTAGTCTTTCCATGAAAGACTGGATTATTGGAGATTGCAATGGCAGCTTGGTTATCAACTAGTATCTCAGTGCTTTGTTCTTGCTCCAAGTTTAGATCAACGAGAACTTTCCTCAACCAGAGAGCTTGATTAACTGCAGCTGTTGCAGCTATAAATTCTGCCTCAGCAGTGGATTGAGCTACAGTTTCCTGCTTCCTTGAGCTCCAAGAGAACATACCTGATCCAAGGCAAAAACAGTAACCAGATGTACTCTTCATGTCATCAATTGAGCCACCCCAATCACTGTCAGAGAAACCAATTAGCTTCATTTCTTTGTGCTTTAAAAACTTCACTCCATAATTCCAGGTCCCCTTGATGTATCTGATAACTCTCTTTGCAGCTCTCATGTGAGTCTCATTGGGACAATGCATGAATCTGGAGAGAATACTTACAGCATTTAAGATGTCAGGTCTGGTTGCTGTTAAGTACATCAGACAACCTACCAAACTCCTGAACTCAGCTTCAATAACTTTAGGCAGAACCATCATCTTTTATCAGCTTCTCTTTTTTGATTCATAGGAGTATTCATTGCTTTGCAATCTTCCATCTGAAATTTTTTAAGTATCTCCTTTGCATACTTTCTTTGACATATGAACACTTCATCTTGGCTTTGTTTGATCTCAATGCCAAGGAAATATGACATTAGACCAAGGTTTGTCATTTCGAAGACCTTTTTCATTTCCAGTTTGAACTGGTTAATTTGCTCAAGATTGCTTCCTGTAATTAATAAGTCATCTACATAAAGAGAAATGACTAAGGTATTTGTACCTTCATGCTTGACATACAGTGTGAGCTCAGATTGACTTTTCTGAAAGCCAAGACCCACCAAATGATCATCAATTCTACTGTACCATGCTCGCGGAGCCTGTTTTAGGCCGTATAGAGCCCTTTTCAGCAAGTAGACTTTATCTTCATTTCCTCTGCTTACAAAGCCTTCAGGTTGCTCGACAAAAATTTCTTCTTGCAAGACTCCATTTAAGAATGCAGATTTAACATCTAACTGGAACACTTTCCAACTCTTTTGGGCAGCAAGAGCAAGCAACAATCTTACTGTGTCAAGCCTGGCAACAGGTGCAAATGTTTCTGAATAGTCAACTCCAAAGACTTGTGCATATCCCTTCACAACAAGTCTTGCTTTGAATTTGTTAACTGAACCATCGGGATTTAGTTTTGTTCTGAACACCCATCTTACTCCAATTATCTTTCTGTTTAGAGGTCGATCAACCAACTCCCAGGTTTTGTTTTTCTCGATCATCGAAAGCTCCTCCTGCATTGCAGCCATCCAATGTTGACTGTTTTTTGTATCATGGAACCCTGCAGGCTCACAAACAGCTACATTACACCTTTGATAAATATCAGATAGCAACCTTGTACCTCTGACAGGTGCATCATCAGCCAAAGCATCTTGCCCTTCATCTTCAGGCTCTTCTAATATGCTACCAATGATTGAATTATTTGGTGCATTAGAAATCTGGTTCACCTTGGTCGAGTCTTCCCAATTCCATTGCTCATTTTCAACAAAATGAACATCTCGGCTCACAATAACACGACCAGTGTGTGGTTGAAAAACTCTGTAAGCTTTGGATATAGTGCTATACCCAACAAAGATGCCGGCTTCTGCCTTTTTGTCAAGCTTATCACGCTTGACCTGTGGAATGTAAGTGAAACAAAGGCAGCCAAATACTCTAAGGAACTTTAAAGAAGGTTTGTAACCATACCAAGCTTCAAATGGTGTCAGGTCCTTCACAGCTTTTGTTGAAATCCGATTTTGCAAGTACACAGCGGTGTTTGCAGCTTCACCCCAAAAGCATTTTGGAAGATTTTTCTCATGAAGCATGCATCTCGTCATCTCCATTATGAATCTGTTCCTCCTTTCACTGACTCCATTCTGTTGAGGAGTGTATGGTGCTGTCAATTGATGTTCAATTCCAGCCTCTTCACAAAACTTGTTAAAGGTTTCTGAAGTGTACTCCTTACCATTATCAGATCTTATAGTCTGAATCAAGCATCCACTTTCATTCTCAACTCTGGCTTTGATTTTCCAAAATACACCAGCAACTTCTGACTTTTTCTTTAACAAGAAGATCCAACACATTCTTGTTAGATCATCAATAAAAACAATGTAATAGAGATTACCATTTAATGATGGTGTTCGCTGGGGACCACAAAGATCAGTATGAACCAGCTGCAGCTTTTTCGAGGCTCTCCATGCTTGTTTAGGAAAGGGTTGCCTATGTTGCTTCCCAAAATTACAAGCACGACAAAGAGGCATGTCATCATAAATGTCTGCGAGTCCTTCAACCAGCTTCTTTGACTGCATCTGAAGCAATCCTCGATGATGAAAGTGCCCAAGTCTTTTGTGCCAAATCTCAGTGGCACTAGCTCTGGATTTAAAGGCCATTTGCTCCTTCTCCATTGGATTTAGAGCAAAGCTTTTTCCTTTCATTTTGACATTGAACAAGTATTTGCCACTAGCATCTCTGATCAAGCACTGCTTATTCTCAAACAACACTTTATAGCCTTTATTGAGTAACTGACCAACACTTAAGAGATTTTGATCAATTTTAGGTACAAATAAAACATCTGAAATAAACTTTGTACCTTCATAGCTTGTGATAGCTACTGTGCCTTTTCCCTTGACTTCCAAGTGTTCACCATTTCCAATCCTCACTCTCTTGACTTCAGTGTTTCTTAATTCCTCGAAGAGCTCCTTGTCATATGTCATGTGATTTGTGCACCCACTGTCAATCAACCAGCTCTCACTTGATTCTCTGCCTGAGAAACAAGTGACCACGAACAATTGATCTTCTTATTCTTGATCAGCTACCTGTGCATCTACTTCTTGAACTTGACCTTTGATTTTGCAGATCACAGCTTCGTGTCCAAGTTGATTGCATTTGGAGCATTTGGCGTCAGGTCTCCTCCAGCACTTGTATGGTGGATGACCTTTCTTCTCACAATGGCAGCAAGGTGGGTAGAATTTCTTGGCACCTCCTCCTTTTCTCTTTTGATAATTGCCAGATGAATCTCCACTCGTCGATTGGTTTTTGAAGTTTTTCTTCTTTTTATACTTGCTGTTGTCTTGATGCTTGACAGGTAAGGCACCTTCAATCACCCCTTCTTGCCTCATAGACCTTCTTTGCTCTTGTGCTTGTAAAGCATTCAAGAGCTCTGCAAGAGAGATCTTTGACAGGTCTTTGGTGTTCTCCAGAGTAGTAATGGTGGCTTCAAACTTCTCTGGAACAGTGACCAACAATTTTTCAACAATCCTAGAGTCTTTTAACTCAGAACCAACCAATCTCACCTTGTTGGCAATGCTGAGAAGTCTGTCAGAGTACTCTTTCACTGACTCAGACTCCTTCATCTTCTGCAACTCAAAATCCCTAATCAAATTCAGGACTTTCATTCCACGAATCCTCTCATCTCCTGCATATTCAGCCTTGAGGTAATCCCAGATTTCCTTTGCTGTTTTGAGAGACATTATTCGTGTGAAGATCATTTGAGATACAGCTGCAAATAGGCAAGCTTTTGCCTTTGATTTTCTTGTCTTCTTTTCCTTCTGTGCTTTGATTTGTGCCACAGTAGGATTTGCTGGAAGTGGAGGGACCTCGTAATCCTCTTCTACTGCTTCCCAAAGATCCAAAGCCTCCAGGTAAGTCTCCATACGAACAGCCCACATTTGATAATTGTCTCCATCGAAGGCTGGTGGTGCAGCAACTGAAAAACTTGATTCTCCTTTCATTTTAACCTCACAGATCCCTTAAGAGAAAAGGCTCTGATACCAATTTGTTGGTGAATTGAACACAACTTTAATGGTTGATCGAGAGATTTTGATTGAAAGAAAAAGGAAGCCTTTTCTGTAAATGAATAACTGAAGACTTAATATTTTATTGATTTAGCTTGATGATATAAATACAAATAAAATAGAAAAGTAGTTCTAAAAATCTGCTAAAAATCTGGTAACAACCCAGCAAATCAGAAAAACTAATTAAATCCCTAAAATAAAGGAGACTTATTCAAATTCAATAATAGAAAACTAAGTGGCAGCAATCTTAACACTTGATCTTAACAAAAACTTTCAGCAGAAAAATATATCCAAAGAATAGGAACTCATACGTACCCACCAAATTATGCTTACACCAATAGAAATGGGCAAAGACCTTGGAAAATCCAACCAATACTCATCGTAGTTAGCTTGAATTTTGGAGAACTGGAGAGAAAAATTGGACACGGACATGGAAGAACAAGTTTGTAATCCTCGCCGGTTAGTGAAGAGAAAAATAGGTTTAGTATCTATATTTATATGGTACACGTGTTTTATGGGAAGGAAACAGCACACGTGTTCTTACAATTGTGCTGTACGGGCTTCTATGGAGAGACAAATATACCTTCTTACCCCTGAATGTATTCACAATTTCAAGAATATCTTATCGGTACAATTTCCGTTAATTTTTGTACAACTTTTAGTGCAGTGTTCGTCCTTTCTTAGCCATTTATATATAGTAGTAACAGTAATTATGTTGACGTGTAATATAGCTGTGAAAACAAGTTAGAAGATGTATATAATATACACAACTAGTTGGTGTCATATTATGTAAACTTTTTTGTTTTCATCTCATTTTTTTTGCTCGTCACTAAATTATATATATTTCAAGAGCTTAGTATTTCAAGATAACTTTTCTTCGTGTCACTATAGGTTTAATTAACTCATCTTCGTCTAACAGCTTCAATCATCGATCATAGTGTTACGATCGAAAGGCTGTTTCATACTACATAGGACATACTAGTTAACTCATCTTCTTCTAATAACTTCAATCATCGGTCATAGTTTTATGATCGGAAGACAGTTTCATTTTACATATAACATACTCAAATTGTCCCACGTAGTAATATTCTTTCTCTATATGTGCTACCTGCAGTTTCTACCGAATTTAATCATCTATATTCTTGTCTAATTTTGTAACCGAGTTTTCATCATAACATTTGCATTTATGTGACAGTAAACTAGTTGATATACTAGGAGAAC
This sequence comes from Nicotiana obtusifolia, assembly GCA_002018475.1. Taxonomy (NCBI): domain Eukaryota; kingdom Viridiplantae; phylum Streptophyta; class Magnoliopsida; order Solanales; family Solanaceae; genus Nicotiana; species Nicotiana obtusifolia. The sequence goes on from MCJB01038402.1 coordinate 26,263, forward strand.
TCGATGGCCCCCTTGTATAGAGAAGAACAATGGGAGGAATAACAAATTGAAAATCCTACGGAGAAGTATCAATTAAATTTCCTAAGTACTTCTTTAGATCAGTTTTAGAGAAATGCATGTCTGGATTTGAGAATTGCAGAATGGAGCTAGTACATGTTTATGTTTCGATGGCCCTGTAAGTTCTCATTCTGTAATACTAGATACTATAATAGTTATAACTCATCATAGTGCTATCTTTTCAAGCTTTCACACACTTCTAAGATGCTTGATATTACTAATTAATAGTTTATATCGCTTCTGTTTGACAATGCAATGGCAAGTTATTGCTTGTTTGACCTACCTACTCTTCGACCTCGCCCAATAAAGAGATAGAGGAAGAGAGAAGAATGCACTTTCTATATCATTGATTTGAAGCTCATCACTAAAGTGATAGAAGGAATACAATTTAAAAATATCCTCCAACACACTTTCTTTTTTAGTTTTAACTTGATAGTGTCATAGAGACATGACTTTAAATGGCTACAATGCCAAACGGACCTGCTATAATTGATGGTGAACGACTAATGCTGTGAAATCTATTAACATCAACGTCCATCAATGGCCTATGATCGATGTTCCTGCTAAAGAACTAGTTCAATAGAGTAACCCCACGAGATATCTATCGATTCTGCACATTGTTGTTCTCTCATTAAGCACGAACATTCGCGAGCAGCAGCAACACCTCAGACAACTGACTTGATTATTTGTTTGTCAATATCTGAGACAAGAAAAATCTTGCAATCTGGAATTAAGCTTTTTGCAGATAGCCATGAACATCTGTTGGCTACAAGACGTTACAATTTTGTCTCAGTCCCGAAAAGCGATACAGATAGCTCTGGCACCAAGTCACTGCTTTACTATCAATCCGATTAACCAGTTTTATACAACAGATTATTCAAATTAGCTCAGCTTACCCGACTCACCTTCCGTAGAATTCAGTTACACTGGTACAAACCAAGAGCTAGACTAGGTGTTCTCTCTGGGTATACAGATAGACTAAACCAAACACCTTGCAGACCACACATCAACCGCCTAAAACCAAGTCCGCTCATTCTTCTATACAAGCAATTTCATATTCCGAACAAAATAACTAATGTAACTAATTAAAATTAAAAGCAGAAAGACCAGCAACACACTAAAAAATAGCATACCAAAAAAAAAACTTGATGCACAATTGCTTAAGCAATTCAAAGAAAAATAGATGACTACAGCTGAATTAACTTAGCATCAGGCAAATTCCTTTGACCTAGCATTTCGAAAAAGAAATGCTAGACAGAAGTGAAATACAAATATAATGTACCAAACAATTTATAGGACCAATTTTAGCATCGTATGTACAAGGGAACTAACAACTTGTTCTTCCATCAATTTCCTTCTTTTTTTTTTTTGGTCCGATGGAAAAGAGAATGGGAGACAACAGTTGAGAGTCCTTTCCAAAAAATCAACTCCAAATAAATATTTCCAACTAAAACCCGATGCTCCTTCCAACTAAGATTTGATGCTCCTCAAGTCCAAGTCAACCAACTTTCTTGTCCCCATCAGAAGCTATAGTCATATGACAGAATAATAAACCATCACTGTCCAAGATTTCCAAGAAGTCTCTCTACTGCAGCATGAACATTGCCCGCAGTGGCAACCAATGCCCTGATATTTTCTTGAGTGTCAAAGAAACCCATATCTTGTAACTGCGCAAGTTGAGTGGCATATAATTCCTCCGGAGGCACTACAGCAAGACATCAACATGAAAGATGAGAGCAGGTTAAAAATTTGGGAGACAGTTTGATCAAATAGATAGACAAAAAGTTAACCATTGGATCTGTTGGGGACACCACCCAAACCCCCCGACCCAAGCCCACCAAACATGTTCATCAGCATTTCCATTCCCATGTTGTTGTCGAGGGCTGCAATTATTAAAAGAACAGTAGTGATGTAAGTCAGACTAAACAGCAATGAATGCAAAGAAATGGCATAGTACTTGTCCTTTAGCAACATACTATTCACGATATCCCAAGAAGCCAGAACAAGGTTCAGCACTTACCATAGATTTCCCTATATGAAGGGTATAAGAGAGGATGTCACTGAAGCTGAGTATATCTCAATATGGCTAGATTTCAAATGTCAGTGTCTCAAAGATGAAAAAATTGTGACTTTTCTCTAAGTCCAAAATCCCAAATCATTTGGTTTATTGCTAGGGGATAAAGGAGGATTGGTCAAAAGTAGGACTATTACATACATGCGATTTCAATCTAAAAAGTAGCAGCACCTGATCAAATACATCAAATATTCAGATTCCATATTGAGCCAATAAACTGAACTAACCAGCTAGAAATATTAGTTGAGATGGACTAAAACTCCCTTGAAAGGCAATTATTAAATCATATGACGGGGTGTGGTGAGAAACTACACCACTCCATTAGTTCCAACCCCTAGTAGACCCTTTTTGCACAAAGGTTGTAGTTTTGATACAAACTTTCAAAACAAAGAAAGGTAAGCAAAATATAATGGCTCCTGGATAAGATTAAAAGGCTGACTATTTATCAAAGTAACCTAAACAACAGTTACGATTGCAGATAAGGGGTTCCGGTTTGAATTATTCGAGGGCATAAATTTTACCTGCACCTCCAGCATTCTGACCCAGTCTGCAAGGGGGGAAAAGACATCATTATCAGGACTGAGCCAGAAATACCATAAAGTTATCCAAATGATCCAACCACCATAAAGAATATCTGAAACATTAACAAATAAAGCATCTCCCCCCTCCTTCCTAATTTAGAAGGTTCTCCACTCAAGGGAAATTGAAATATGAGAATATGTCCAGTTATCTTCCAGTTTTCATTGCAAGCGCATGCATGAATCGCTAACTAGCTAATGGGAATTCAGAAAGATATGCAGAACTTCTACATAAATCATGAAGCAGGCAGAACTCCAGCCAAGTGAGCGTAAAAAGGTAGGTATCAACTTACTGGTTTGTTGGTTGTCGACCAAGTTGAGACAAAAGCCCTTGCTGGAAAGTCATAAGTTGCTAGAAAGAAGCAAACATCAGAAGTCAAAATACACATAAAGATCACTAACCAAAGGATCAATATATCATGAGAAAATAACTTGTCCAGCTCTTTGTTGAGACGCATCAAAAAGCCTAGTTTCACCGTTGCCCTCCAAACCCACCTCAATGCAAAAATCTATATCTATGTTATTATAAAAGCACGAAGCTCCAGAGTCAAATGTTAATCAACAAAAATATCTTCATCATGTTAACAGGCCTTTTACCTTTTAAAAGCTAAAGTGTTCCCTCATCTAGATAATTCCATGTTGGACTTGAATAGAACTTAACATTTAGGACTTTGCCCTATATTTAGCATTTTTTAATTTAACTAAGACTTTACCGCCTTAAAATTTTGGTAAATATTATAAGCCACCTCCACAAACAAACACGGGGTGACATCCATTAACTGTGTTGATATTAAAACTTAGATTTATTAACAAACACGTAAATTTCAATATTTGGATGAAACTAAGCCTCCCTGAGTTCATTGCCTTGAGTGATTTGTTATCTCCAAGTGTAGTTAGTAACTTAGTATAATGAACAAATGCGTAAATTTCTATATTTGGATGAAAGCATGACTCTTGTGTCCATTATATACAAACTCTGGAACATGAGAAGAGAACATGCATTGTATCTAAAAGAGAACTGTTGTTACGATTAAAACATATATGCTTTAATTAATTGGTGAATTAATTAAAATGAGAAAACAATATTTTATGAGTTAATATATAGTTCTACAGATAACACATAAAAATTTTGTCTAATATCTAAAGTCATTGTCACAGCTTAAATTTTACTTTATAGGAGATGGAACGACTAACTCACTGCATGTTCTGTCCAATATGTAAACTTCCCTTTAAGGAAACTGAACTTTGTCACAGCTTAGTTTTGTTGTTATGGGAAATGGGAAAAATTCAGTGATTTTGAGAGATAAAATAGTGTATCAAGAATTTCCCAATTAAAAGGAAAAAATACAAAACGCATTATATCGATTTTTTTCCGCTTTTCCTTTGATCCGCATAGTTAGCTTATGACTTCCTTCCACCAACAGTCTGTTAGCATCATTTCAATTAGACATGTCGATGTACACGCTCGTCTCATCCACAATAGGTAATGAGGATAAATTAGTGAAAAGCACATCTGTTAGTAATCTAGTCACCCATACATTATATTCAATACATCCAATGCACCGCATTCAGTGAAGCAAGACCCAGGCAACAACCAGAAATAGTTACCTGCATTGTCTCAGGCGAAGTCAACTGCCGAATAAATTCAGGGTTTTGCATCATTTCTCGTAGCTGGGAGTTGGAATCAAGCATGTTCCTTAGCTGTGGGTTGAGCCCAAGAATCTGAACACCAAGATACTGATGAATGAGAGTTTGACATGAAGCTTTTCATGCAAATACAAGAGAAATAAAGACATAAATTTGATGACTGCAAGCAAGCTTCAAGTCAAGACAAATTATACCTGGTTCATGTACTGAGGATTTGAGAGCAGAGACTGCATCATCTGCGAGATGGCTGGGTTCTGCATCATCTGATTTAGTGAAGCAGCATCTGGCATGCCACCTTGCATGCCACCCAGCATTCGCTCAAGATCTGGGAGAGCAAGCCCACCTAAGCCAGCAGGCGGTGGTGGTGCCCTAGTTTCCCCAGCAGCATTTGACCTAGCAGTGGTATTAGTTTGGCCAGCTCCAGCTGCAAAAAGTCAAAGCAAGAAAAAGAACAATAAAAACAAAACATAATGACAAAAGCACAATCATCTATTGTATCTATCCAAGAAGAAGACATTATGAAATACGCTGATGCCTAAATACCACCTGCTCAAGGTTCCTAACTGTGACATAGAATTATGCATACAATATGGAGGATGAAAATTCTTGCAACTCCAAGTCTCAAACAATGAGAAGCTTACGAGACTTGGAACATTTTATTTGTAGTATGCAATGCTTCCCCTGGTGAGTATAAATTCTAAACACACATTTCACAAGTCGTTCACAGCCAATCATAGCAGCCAAGTAGAAACTTCTTGCAGCAGAACAAAAAGAAGAAGAGAAGTCACTGCCTATAGTAAGAGAATCTGAATTCAATCAAAGAAGAGGTGAGCCCAGCGGAGACAAAAAACACGAGGTGAGTTTTTCCAATCTGTCTAAGTCTAAGGCTTAGCCTTGGGGCGCAGAATTACCCAGTACATGTACCGGTGAGAGTTAGCAGGTATTTGGAGGAACATTCGACGTACACGCAAGCTAACCCGGAGACCATCGTTATCCAAAAAAACAAAGAAGACGCGAAGTAATTAAGCATGTCTAAAGCACGTAAAGCTTGTACAATCAAAGGATAAGAAATGATAGTAGCTTACTGCCAGCAGAAGCCCAAGGATTAGGAAGTGGGTTAGTATTTGGAGCAGGTGTGTTAGCAGTGGTCTCAGAACCAGTAGTTGGAGGATTTGTAGACTGGTCTCTGCCTTGCCCCGCACCCTGGGCTCCCAAAAGAGCTGCAAACGGGTTCGAGCCCACATCATTTCTTGCATCTCCAGCCATAGTTGTTGCGTTTAGGAAAGGCTCTTGGACATTTTCATACATGCGCCTCAGCATGTTAAATCCCTCGGGAGAAGATTCAATATTGCTCATTGCCCTGTCAGTATTACGCATCATCTCACGCATAAGCTCAGGGTTCCGTGCAGCCTCCATTGTCTGGCGAAGAGTAGCAGGATCATTGAGTACGTGAGCAAGCTCTGGATTACGATCCATGATCTCTCGCATTTGAGGATTGTTCATGATCATGCTACGGATGATTTCTGGGTTATTCATCATATTCTGAACAAGAGGCATGTTCAGGATGTCTCTCATCATGTTGGGGTTTTGAGTCAACTGCTGCTGGACCTGCTCAAAATCAGGAAGGCCAGATCCAAATAAACCGCCGCCGCCGCTTCCAAGACCAGGAAACAGTGAAGCCCCAAGGCCTGATCCAGCAAATGGTCCGCCTACATTTGGAGCGGCATCAGGGGGTGCATTCTGATTAGTATTTGGATTTCCAGTATTGGTTGCACTTGCAGTATTAGCAGAAGCAGCTGGAGCAAAACCTCGAACTAAATGAACAGTGTGATCTGCCTCAAGACCTATCAATGACATAAATAAGATCACCAAGACATCAAAGATTATCACTTTAACAGCATGATAACACGCCAAAAACATATTTAACATAGAGAGAATATAATCATGTAAAATACAATGCAACATTAGAGGTTAACTAATGCTAGGGCAGAGGAAAAGCTACTCCATTCATTCCCCCTCGTTGGGAAGTGGAACCATATTTATCCACAAGCCCCCGTGTTATACATTTCCAATACCCTCTTTTTTGTCTGTTCTGATCTTTTAGAAGTCACTGCTTAGCCATGGGCACCACTTGTTTCTATAAAGTACCATTCTCTCAACATGTGGCCTTCAACACGACTCTCAACCATGATCTAGGGTCTGCATGGCAAGTTAACACACGAGACCTTTCTCTTATTTAGACAATAGCTTGCCAATCTATATATTATCCTTCTTACAACTGTTTAGGAGAAATAATGCTCAATCATATGAACTGAAGTCTGCATCATTTAAATGGAGAAAGCATTAAGTAGAGGTCCTACTTTGTGAAAACTTTTACATACAAATTTACAATCAAAATCATCCATCGTATCTTTAATTATTGAAAAGTAAGAAAAGAGAGGAGATTTACTGAAAGCTTTATTTCAATAATAAGATTATTGATCAGCTAATATACTTTCAACTGATTTACTGTCAACATTTAGGCCCATTTATCTATTAAACTTCCCAAAAGTCACATTTAGTTCATCAACCTAGTTTATCCCCTCAATTTCTCAGATAGCCAACAAGGTAATAGTAGCATACATATTCGTACTTAATCCATTACCCATTCTAAAAAGTGTCTCCGTATCCATTATTCACTTGTCAATGCATCCACACATCCCCCGTTATTTCCAATTCGAAACAACAATCCATTCTCCACTTTGGCTAACAGCTGGTGTGTTTTTGCACTCTATTCAAGACTGGACGATTAATAGTGACCACACAGCTCTTTCTCTCCTTTTTTTTTTTTTCTTTTTTTTTTTTTTTTTTTTGATAAGCAAAAGGAGAGAACCACAGCTTTCTAACTGAACTCGTTAGCGAAGGACTTCATCTTTCTTACCATTGGTAGATAAACCCCCAAATATTAATCTTTTTAACCAGGAGAACTTTATCCATGTTGCAATTAAATCATAACAGAAAAACCAATGACCAAAATCAATATAGCATGTCACCAATCCCCATGACGGATTGCCTAATTAAATTAGGGATTTTTTTTAACTATGTGATATCTCAAGTAAGCAGCAGCAATCAATGACCTCCGTGTATCAATATCAAATAAATGAGGGACAATTAATAATATTACCGTAGCTTTCTAGGGTTTGTTCGTCCTTTAAGATCCGGCCTTTATAGATCAATCTCTGCTGCTCGGCAGGAATGTCGGAGTGCTGAGCAAGGGTGGACTTGAAGGTTCCAACACTGGATTCTAGAGTCATCTGAACAGAGAATTTTGAGCCGTTGGAACATCGGACGTTAATCGTAACAACTTTTTGATCGCCGCCGGCGGCGTTATTAGCGTTATCCTCTTTCGCCGCAGCACTAGTATCACCGCCGCCCATATATGTACAATTCTGGAGGTCAATCGGACAAAATCACTGGAGAATCGTGACCTGAGTCGAAGAGAGATCAGTTCAAAATCGCCGATTGATCGCAAATGGAAAGCCCTAAATCAGATTATTTCACGACTTTCAAAGGGGAGCCGAGATAATAAATAAAGATATACTATAGACACAAGACAGAAAGGCTGAAAGAGGGATTGCCTTTTTATATTGGGAAAACTAATAGTCCTATTCCAATTTGGGAAGTACGTAATGAATATATATATAATTTTATAATAAGGTTTATTTTTTGAATAAAATAAGTGACAGTATTGACTTGTCACTTGCCTGTGCTTGGGTGTAAAATAAAGGGGGGAAATTAGGAAAGTGTGTATTAAAATAAAATGATCCAATAAGAATCGAAGGTGCCTTGATCTCGGAGAAACCGGAGAACAACAACATCAAGGAATGGTGGGATTCCACCGGCATTAAGGCAAATGCCATATGGTTGGTGCTCAAAAGTTAACATAATTATGTCTTATTGTCCTCTCACACTTTTTCATAATAACTTTGCAAACTACACTAGCTCTTGTTGCATAATTCCGTTTCGTTTTACTTTACATGAGTTTAAAAAAGGATATTGAGCGAAATTGAAAATATGAATTTGACTTTTGTATTTGATAAATAACATAAAAGTAATAGATCAAAATAATAAAAAGAGTACCTTAACAGAAAAAATAACAAATCAACGTTAAAGTTTGTATATTTGAATAAATTTGAAATTATAACGTCATGTTACGTTTGTTAGCCTTATAGATATATTATCAGTATTCATGAACTTAAACTAATTATTTGAGTTGTTGGGTGTATAGGGTAAAATTGGTTTATATTAAACGCTCGAATGATTACATGACATGTGGAATCGGAGGCAGACAGAAGATGAAGCGAGTGGGAACCAAGATTGAAGACTACAGCTACAGTGAGTATCGGGTAGATCCCGAAAGGAATGCAGTTAACGGAGGCAAACGAATATTTGTCATCGGATAGCATTTAACGAAAAAAATTCCTCAGTATTAAATATGCAACCGTTACGGAGAATTTTGGTATTCATGGTCTGCTGTTACACATTCATCAATGGCCTCCATTATCGTCATTTAAGAGGAGTTTGATCCTATGATCTTGTTCCCTAGGTATAGCTATAAAAGGCAACTTGAACAACCATCGTAACACACGACATCTCTGGCAAAACTTATGCCACATATTATTCTCAAGCAAAATAATACTTTATTTTCTGTCTAATATTATTCTTACCGCTGTCTTTGGAAACCTTGCTCCCGGAACCAAGCTACCTGCTATTTCTTGATTTCAATGCTAAATCTTATATTTTTATTTAATTTATTTATCATTTTGGGATCAAATCAGTTTGCTTGTTTATAAACCACGCAACAAATTCAACTGTATTGTTTTAGGGGTAAACAGTTTGGCGCCTACCGTGAGGCTTAGACAGCTGCGTAATTGAGTTGATCCATGCGTCTATTACTAAAGCTTAGACATCTGCGTAATTGAGTTGATCCATGAGTCTGTTACTAACTTGTTTGATTTTTTGTTTCATAGAAAAAATTGTAAAAGTAGCAGCTAACGATGTCAACAATGCACACAACATTTAGGCACAAGAAAATCTGCCTCAACACGAGAATTCGATCAGTAACACCGGCAACGAGGAGGACGTAGCAACTCCGGTCCATGGCAGGCAATATCCCAGACATGTGCAGGAAACGACTCCTGATAACGCTAAGGCCGAGCATGTTGCGGAAACGGTGAGGATCTTGAGAGAGCAGCAAAAGCCATCATGGGTCATCTTTTGAGGCAAGACCAGGTCATGAAAGAACTAAAGCAGGTATTATCAGGCGCTTCCAACAATGCGAATGGAAGAGGCCATGTTCCCCCCGACGCTCATGTAAATCAAACAGCTCAAAGAGCTAATTATAACACAACCCGAGTGGTGAGGTCGGCTTCGATGGAGCTAGGGGGTCGGGAGCGGATCAGGTAACGACAATGACGATGATCCCTTCAAAACTGAACTCATGAGATTCATGAGGAAAATGAACGAGCGAATGGATCAGAACGCGAAAGAATTTTACGCTCAAATGGACCAGATTTCGGGCGCACCACCAGTGCTGAAGGGCCAAGACTCGAAAAAGTACACCCAATTGCCGTTCAAACCGAGCGCAACACCAGAGTTGATTCTGAAATGGTTCAAAATTCCAAACGTACCTAAGTATGATGGGACTTCGGACCCTCAGGAACACATCACAACCCATACAACGGAGGTGAAAGGAAACGACTTGGCTCAACATGAGATTGAGTCGGTCCTGCTAAAGAAGTTCGGAGAAACCCTCACGAAGGGGGCCTTGACATGGTATTCACTCTTATCCGAACAATCAATAGATTCCTTTGAGATATTCGCAGGTTCTTTCATCAAGGCCCATGCCGGGGCTAGGAAGGTCCAGGCCTGGAAGGTGGACATATTCAGAATTTCGCAAGGAGAGTCCGAATTGCTACGTTCGTGATCAAGTTCCAGAAAGAAAGGATGTTGTTACCGGCCATACTAGATGAATGGGTGGCTAAGGCATTTACTAAGGGGCTGAACCCGAGGAGCTCCGATGCCTCCCGAAAGCTGAAAGAAAGCCTGCTCGAGTTCCAAGTAACCACATGGGCAGATGTCCATAATCGTTATGAATCAAAGATAAGGATAAAAGATGATCAAACCAAGGGTCGAGACCGAGAAAAGAATAGGGATAAATCTAAAGATGATTTTAATGCAAAAGAGCGTTCTTCTAAGGGCCGATTCTTGCCCTACGAGAGGGCCGAATGACGCAGTAGCAAAGGCTTCCGATCAGCGGGTAGGTTCACCCCGATAGAAGAACTGATCATGGCCAGAACAATAGAACGTTGCAAGATAAAGAGGTATCAGGCTCCCGAGATTCCACTTATCCCAGGTTGCCAGAGTATAATTTCAATGTTAGCATAGTAGAGCTAATATCGGGAATGAGAAACATTAAGGAGCCGGCGACGCTATTGAAGAACGGCCATCTTAGGGAGTTCCTAAGCGAACGGGCCAAGAACAATTACGACCACACTCGAGACAACACAGAACCCTCAAAGATGGGGGAAGACCCTCCTCGACTAACTATCAACATCAAGAATGTAACTTTCTCGGCCGCCAAGAAGACAAAAGTATCAATGACTCATAGCAAGAGACTCCGTGAAGTCACCAAAGACGGCATCTTCTTCAAGGAAGAAGATGTCGACGGACATCTTCTGCCGCACAATGATGCCCTGGTAATTTCTCTTAACATTCTAAATTTCAAGATTTAACGTGTTTTGGTTGACCCAAGATGTTCAGCCAACATCATTCAATGGAGAGTGATGGAACAAGCCAAGCTAATCGAAAGCATCATTCCAGCAACAAAACTCCTCGCCGGATTCATCTTAGCAAGTGTGACAACCCAAGAGGAGATCTTGCTGCCGACCAACACCGAAGGGGTCACGGAGACTACCTTATTTGAAGTAGTGGACGGGGACATGGGCTACAACATGTTGGCAAACCATGGTTACATGAGATGAAGGTCGTGCCATCAACATACCACCAACTGTTGAAATTCCTGACTCCGGAGAGAATCAAACAAATAAGAGAAGATCAACCGACAACAAGGAAAATAAACGTGGTATTGATTTCCAGCAGTAAAGGGAAGAAACTCAACATATAGCAATTACAAGAACCGACGCTACTCCCGAGCCAAGCGAAGATGACAAAGGGGAGGAGTCGTCGGAATCCCACTAGGTACCAAGATATTTTCAGGTACCAGAAGAAACAGATGCGACCAAGTCCACGGCAGAAGAACTAGAACAAGTGGCTTTGTTTGAAAAATTCCTGCAGAGAAAAATTCACTTCGGGCCAGTACTCAACCCCGAGCTGAGGTCAGGATTTATTGATTTTCTTAACCTAACGTTGATTGTTTCGCATAGTCACACGCGGATATGACAAAAAATTTTCTAGAGGTGGGCGTGCACAAGCTAAGCCTGGACCCAAGCGTCCCACCGGTAAGACAGAAGAAGCGCCCATTAGCCGAGGTCAGAAACAGGTTTGTTAAAGAAGAGGTAATTCGGTTACTTGAAATCTGTTCAATCCGGGAGGTAAAGTATCCCAACTGGCTACCAAACGTGATAGACTCCACAAGCTGACAAGTGTGAAGGAAGTCCGCAGGTTGACCAAAAGATTGCCTGCTCTAAGCAGGTTCATTTCTCGATCTTCGGAAAAATATCATCATTTCTTCTTACTTCCGAAGAAGAAGAAGAACAACTTCGAACGGAATCCAGAATGCCAACATGCCTTAAAAGATCTGAAACATTATCTATCAAGCACACCATTACTATCAAAACCAGAGGAAGGCGAATAGTTGATGATATATTTAGCGGTCTCGGAGGTAGCAGTAAATGTCGTTCTAGTCCGGGAGGACGAAAGTATGCAATCTCCTGTCTATTAAGTTAGCAAAATTTTGTCAGGAGTGAAAACTCGTTATTTGCACCTCGAAAAACTAGCCTTAGCTCTCGTAGTCGCCTCTTGAAAGCTTAGGCCTTATTTTCAGTGCCATCCTATAGCTATGGTGACAACTTTTCCCTAGCGGAATGTCCTTCACAAACCTGAGTTGTCAGGTCGGCTGGCCAAATGGGCAGTTGAAATTAGTGAATTCGATATTGAGTATAAGCACAGGACTGCGATCAAGTCATACTTTGTGGCTGATTTCAATCCCGGGTTACTGCCTCTGGCTGCAAAAGAGGCAGTAATGTTGTCGGAAATAACATCAGGACTTTGGACCTTGTTCACAGACGGAGCTTCTAACGTGAAAGGGTTGGGCTAGGGGTGGTCTTAATCACGCCCTTGGGAGAAACCCTGAGGCATGCCACGAAAACTGTTCCTTTGACCAACAATGAAGCCGAGTATGAGGCTTTGATTGCAATATTTGAACTGGCTCGGGGGCTTGACTCCGTGGTCGTTAAAATATTAAAATCAAATGTGATTCCTAATTAGTAGTAAATCAAGTATATCGAATCTTCGACACAAAGGAGGACCGCATCCAACAGTATATGATTAAAGTTCAAAGTTTGCTCGCACGGTACAGAGAGTGGTCGATCACCTACATCCCGAGAGTAGAAAACGCAGAAAGAGATGCATTGGCCAATTTGGGATCGTCCACGGAGATGAAGGGATCAGATTCCGGTACCGTCGTTCAACTTATGCATTCGATGCTGGATGTGGACGGTTATTATGAAGTAAATACAACCAACTTAGTCTGGGACTGGAGGAATGAATTCATCGATTACCTTCAGCACGACAAGCTGCACGAAAACCCGAAGGCGTCCTGGGCACTCTGCACTAAAATGGCTCGTTACAGCCTCTGGGGGTACAATTATATAAAAGATCACTCCAAGGCCCGTTTTCCCGATGTTTAGGAGCCTCGAAAGCAAACTGCATCATGAGATAGGTTCACAAAGAATTTGCGGAAATCATTCTGGTGTAAATTTGTTGGTGCTAAAATTAGTTAGGGCGGGATACTACTCGCCCCGGATGGAACAAGATGCGAAGGCATTTGTTGAGAAATGCGACAAGTGTCAACGCCATGCACACTTGGCACCAACCGGCAGAACTTCTACATTCGGTACTGTTCCTACGGCCATTCATGAAATGATGGATGGATATAGTCGGGCCGCTGCCACCGGGTCTTGGGAAGGTATGATTTCTTTTAATTTTAACTGATTACTTCACTAAATGAGTTGAATCAGGTCCTTAACACAAGATCAATGAGCTCGAAGTGGCCGATTTCCTGTGGGAAAACATAATTTGAAAGTATGTGCTGCACTCTTTTTTCCTTCGCACAGTTCTGTCCTAATTGGATTTTTCTGGCAAAGTTTTTAACGAGGCAGCAACTGAAAGCATACTAAAAAGGAAACGTCGTTAGCAGAGTTTAGACCTTTAAATGACAAGGCACTGAAACAACAAGCCACTAGGGAATGGTTAGATAATCTTTGGCTCGATGGCAAAGTTCCTAACGAAAAACGAAGCTTACCATCGAACCAAAGATTATCCAACTATTCACTAGTGTTTTTCCTCAAAGGAGCAAGACTTCCAGGTGTTCCTATTCGCATTCTTCGCATTCGAACACTAGGGGAATAGTATCAGAATACGGTAACCTGACTTCCACGAAAATCGAGACTGTGAGACCCGGGAACAATAATGTCTTATCGGGACCGGGGACTGCATAACTAGCCTCATAGAAACAAGTTGTACAAATTAACCACATGCATTGGCAATTTCTTTTCTTTCAGCAAACGAATGCTCATGTATTTTTGAAGATAGAAGGAATAAAATGAAGTCCTTTTATTTTTATCTTGTTTCTTTTTCAAACGATGAATTGATTTGGGGGTCTGCAAAAGGGGCTGAATAGTTGTGCCCCAAATTCCTGTGGTCAGGGGACTGGGGAAGAGGGACATCCTCCTCTCGGGTGTCTGCGGCCGGTGGAGGAGATGTAGCGGTTGCTGGTGATGAAGGCACAGTTGGTATAGATAGAGATGAAATTGATGGTGTTGTAGGTTGAGAAGTAGCTGTGTCATAGGCAATGTTGTTTGTCGGTTGCTCACTAACCGAAGGTAGAAGAGGTCCAGTACTCAACCTCATAGTACCGAAAGTGACAATCGGGACCAAAAACTAGAGCGCTTGGACATCACCCTCGGTTGGGGTTCTAAGCTCTCCATATTAAGCATTTTGTTGAGCTGATGAAGATCGTTATCTCCTTTGAAGGGAAATCTCTTCATCACTGGCTTCCCCATCATCGTCAATGACCACAGTGGTTGCGACTGGCTCAGGTGTGGCCTTCTTTACTTTCTTATTTTTACATCTGGCTGAGGAAGAACGCCATGGTTGCTTGTTCTCTGGCCGGGGACTCCGAGAAGAAGCATCTACATCGGAAACAGACCCGAGGGCACCGGTTTGGGTGAGAGCCTCCTGCAACAACCTCGCAGCCTCTGCAGGATCGACCAAAACATCCTTCTCAGGGCATGAAACAAAATCCCGCGAGAGACCTGAATCAAACAAAAAGGTAGATTTAGCAAGTTTTATTATGTACAAAGATGGAATCAAGGAAGAGTCAGTTCACCGTGGTTCTTGGCGCTCTACCCGTATTTAGGGGCCAACTCCTTCTACCGGCGGGTCTTTGGCGTAGTGATGTCTAGAATCTTCTGAACCCATTGATACAGGCCTTCAACCCTTGGTGGTGTCCCCCGAGTAGCTGAAATAACAAAAGAAAAAGGGTTAACAATGACATGGGACATTCTTTTCTGGAGAAAGAGGAAGATTTTGAACTTACGTGAATGATTCCAAGATTCAGGAAAAGATGGAGTTGTGGCCGGGATGATATCCCTGGTAGCAATGACGACAAACCGTTCCATCCATCCACGGTCATTTTCATCATCCATGTTGATAGCAAGGCATGGTGGCCACGTTTGCTAAAGTTTATTACTCCCCCATGAAAGATTTTGGGGGAATAGAGATTCTTCATATGTGCCAAAGTGTGGGGCTACTACAGACAGGCCACCGTTCACCACACCGAAGGGACCACCTAAGCCAAACAGACCTGGTACCGGTGGCACAACTCCAAAATCACGGGGTCAAGTTCCACGATAAAAGAAAATGGGCCCAAGGTGAAGGGGTATGTGAAAACGTACGTGAAACCCTTCTTAGTGAAGGTTGCCCTCTCCACCATATCGGGAGCAATGATGTTTAGGGCATGATAGTCATAGTCCTCCTTCACAGCAGGAATACTGAAAGGGCGAATAGAAGAGGGGTATTTATCAACAGCCCAAGTTCGAGGGTTTGAAGTAGGAAATTTCTCTTCAAAATCCTTGGTAGTGTTCAGATGTTTCGGGATGATGGTGCTCAACGTGGGAGGATCAGCATCAACACCAACCTATTTATCTTTGCTCCTCTTTAGACCTCCACCGAAGAGAAGACCAGAGTTTTTGGAAGAATTAGTATAAGAAGCCATAATGATAAGAAGATGATAAGAGTTTTTGAAGAAGATCAAAGAAAGATGAAAGCAGAAGGAAGTTAAGTGCAAAGAGCTTAAGGAAGCTTATGAAGTTTTTAGAAGTGAAAAAAGAAGAATGATGTGTATAAGTAAATTTATAGGCAGCTAAAATCGTGGTCATGATTACCTCAAGAACCAGGAAAAATATTACTAAATCGTGTAGTGACACGTGTTCGGAGTATTAAATGCGAGGTGCGTCTTATCAAGCGTCAAAAACTTTTCAGAAGGGCTTAGAAAATTTTCCGCCAAGAAAGGAATCTTCACCAACTTCCCGGTGACACAAAAATGTGCCATTAAAAAGCAGGGGGGACTATTTATACAGTGTAAAATTAGTTTATATTAAACACTCGACTGATTACATGACACGTGGAACTGGAGGCTGAAGGAAGATGAAGTGTGTGGGAACCAAGACCGAGGAAAAAGCTTCGATCGGTATCAAGTAGATCCTGAAGGGAACACAGTCAACGGAGGCAAATGAATGTTTGTCATCGGATAGCATTTAATGAAGAATATTCCTCAGTATGAAATATGCAGTCGTTGATGAGAATTTTGGCATTCATGGCCTGCCGTTACACATTTATCAATGACCCCCATTATTGTCATTTAAGAGGAGCTTGATCCTAAGATGTTGTTCCCTAGGTATAGCTATAAAAAGGGACTTGAACAACCATTGTAACACACGAAATCGCTAGCAAAACTTATGCTACATATTATTCTCAAGCTAAATAATACTTTATTTTCTGTCTAATATTATTTTTGTAACGATCCGACCGGTCGTTTTGCTGTCTAGATCCTCGTTTCCCTAAATAAGACTCCCACTATGTGCTTTTACTATTTTATGACTTGTGGTGATGGTTAGTTTAGGAATTGGAAGAGTTCGGGTTGAATTGGAACACTTAGTACCTTAATATTTGGCTTAAAAAGGGTTAAGTTTGACTTGGGTCAACGTTTTTAGTAAACGACCTCAGAACTGAGATCTAACAGTCCCAATAGGTTCGTATGATAATTTTGGACTTGCTCGTATGTTCGGGTCGGGTTTTGGATGACCCAGGAACGTTTCGGCGCCAAAAATTGAAAATAGGCGCATTGAAGGTTTTAAAGTGCTTTAAATTTGGGTTGACGTAGGTTTTGGTGTTATCGAGGTCCGTTTGGGATTTCAAGCCTAGGAATAGCTCCGTATGGTGATATAGGACTTGCATGCAAAATTTGGTGTCATTCCAAGTAGTTTAAGTATGATTCGACGCGTTCGGAGTTGGAAGAACTTGAAGTTCATAAGTTGATTCGATTTGATTTGGAGTGCGATTCTTAATTTTGATGTTGTTTTACGCGTTTTGAGGGTTTGAGCGAGTCCATCTTATGTTTACAAACTTGTTGGTATATTTGGTTAAGGCCCCGAGTGGCTCGGGCGAATTTCGGATCGATTTAGACCATGTTAAAGAGCTGGGAATTTTCTGTTGCTGGTGCGATCGCTTCTGCGGAAGTTTGGTCGCAGAAGCGACCTCGCAGAATCAAGGTGAAGCTCGTAGAAGCAGCTTGGGAATCTTAGGCGTGTAATCTAGAAGCGAGGAAAGGAGCGCACCTGCGAAAGCGCAGGTACAAGGTAGATGACCCATAAGCGGACAAGGTCGCAAGCGCGGCACGTACGCTACAAAAGTGGGCTCGCAGAAGCGGAGGTAGGCTAGCTAGGGGAGGGCCGCATCTGCGATGCATTTTCCGCAGATGCGGAGCCGCAGAAGCAGCCAATTCTCCGCATAAGCGAAAATCGCTGGGAGGTAGTGAGGTCTATTTAATACGAGACTTAGGCCATTTTGGTTCATTTATTTCACTTCTTGGGCGATTTTTGGAGCTTCTTAGAGGGGGATTTTCACCTAGTTATTGAAGTTAAGTAATTCCCACCCAATGTAAGTTAAATACATAGATTATGGGTAGATTTTAACATGTAAAATAGTGAAAATTATGGGTTTAGTTGAAAAACCTAGATTTTGATAAAAATAGAATTTAACCACGAAAATTGTTATGGAATTGGGTGAAAATGATATATTTGAGTTTGTGGGGTTATGGCTAACAGTTATCTTTGAAAATTTCCGGAATCCAGGCACGTGGGCTCGGGGGTAAATTTTAGGAATCTTCCAAATTGGGTTGAGTAATTACTCCAATAGTTAAATTATGAACTTTTGAGTATATATTGATTTATTTATATAATATTTGGCTAGTTTCGAGTTGTTTGGCACCAAGTTAAGGACTTAGAGCGTATTTGTGGACTGGAAATGAGCTTGAGAACGAGGTAAGTCTCTTGCCTAACCTTGTAAGAGGGAACTCATTCCCCTTAAGTGTATTTTTGTTGTGAGTTACATGTGTGGGGAGTTGCGTACGCACTAGGTGACGAGAATCCGTGCGTAGCTATATTCCACCAGATGTCCGGGTAGTCTTAGATTTACATCATGCTTTAATTGTACTATCGTGTTTGTTGTGCACATTAATTATCTAAAATAGAGCAGAGACTAGAGATTTTTTAGTTGAAAAATTCCAATTTAGATTTATTATTTTGGGGAAAGAATTGAAGAATACTTAATCACTTTGCGAAATCCATGTCCTCTCGCGTCGCAAGTACTTCCGCGAGCGAGGTAAACTTCTCTATTCTCATGGGAGCGGGTCGTTCTCCTCTGTAGGTTAATAGATGCATCTATGGTTTGTGCCGTTCCACCCTCGGCAGTGCACACAGTATATTTTTTTATCGGATCGTACGACCTCGGCATAATCATGTGTGATACTACTCAAAGCCTGATTACACTTGATATTACTTTATGGCTTGTGAGGTTATAATTTAGTGACAGAAATTGATTTGGGGTTAATAGGTGTTGGCTAGAGAGTTTTGGAATTTATTATCAATTGAGGAGTCATTCATTCGCTGCTTGTTATTGTGTTATTATTATTATTTTCATGTCCCGTACCTGTTTAGAATTTTTGTATTTCATTATTGGCTCATAGTAAGTGTTGATGTCGACCCTTCATCACTATTTTTTCGAGGTTAGACTGGATACTTACTGGATACATATTGTTTGTGTACTCACTCTACACTTCTGCACTAATCGTGCAGGACCTGAGGCAGGTGCATTTGGCAGTCATCCCGGGGCGCACCCCTGATACTCCGAGACTTAGTGGCGAGCTACTTTTTGAGCCCGTTTTGCAGCACCCAGAGTCTCTCTTTTACATTTACTTTCTGTCTACTCTATCTCAGACATTAGTTTAGTGTTTTGTATATTCTACTAGTAGCTCATACACTTATGACACCAAGTTTTGAAATTTTGCTAGTAGACATTTGATGGCTTTTGAGTATTTACTTCACCACACTAGTTCTTATATTTGTTTACACTTAATTTTATTAAATTTTTCTCCTCTTAATTACTTAATAAATAAAAATTAACTATTTCGAAATTGTTAAAGAGAATAAATACATGGATAGTTAACCGTTGGCTTGCCTAACGGCGACGTTGGGCGCCATCACGACCAATAAGTGAAATTGGGTCGTGACAGTTCTCATTGCTGTCTTCGGAAACCTTGCTTCCGGAAAATTTCATTCGATTTCAACGCTAAGTCTTATATTTTTATTTAATTTATTTATCATTTTAGGTTCAAATCAGTTCGCTTGTCTATAAACCACGCAACAAATTTAATTGTACCGTTTTAAGAGTAAACATCGGGTAATACATACATAAACACATATATATATATATATATATATATATGAACACTGCAACACTGCAACACTGCAAGTTTGAAAGACTAGGCGTGGATTCAAAAGGCTGACCTATTTTCATGTTGTGCCATAACTGCAACACTGCAAGTTTGGCATCATATTGATATGAATTTTGAATTTATTGGATATGGTTTTTATACAGGTCAAAATCCGCCCTAAAATATTTAGGGTAATGCAGCATTAAGAAAAGAATCAGTCGAGGTCGGCCAGGGAACATACAGGTTCGTGGTAAAGATGGCAACAATGGCCGAGGTCGAGCACCGTTGACAGAATAACAACGATTAGTTTTTGAAATAGGATATTAAAGAGAATATTGTGGTGAATATTCTCTGCACTTATACTATTAGGGTTTGTTAGATACATGTCTCAAATAAATAGGAAGGGGGGGGGGGGGGAAAAAGGGCAGGTAATATTCACTTGATAAGAACACTTTTTCCAAAGATTCTCTCTCTCTCTCTCTCTCTCTCTCTCTCTCTCTCTAGTAAAGATACAAGAACTACCTTTTATCAAGATTCTTGCCCATATTATTCCACACTTTTACACCAGATCCAAGAATAGTTCGAACAAATCTTGGATTTATCTGTCATTCATCATTGTCAGGAGGAACATTCGACCAATCTATCCTTTATTTGGTGAATCATTCCTCCTATTTACTTAAATGACATTTATTGCTATTTATTGCTAGTTACATCTCCATTATTGCTCATTCTTTATGAACGTTTTGTGTTTATCATTGCCAACACTTCACTGGATCTGTCCAATCTCACACATATTTTCAAGATTCGCATCTAGAGTTATTATCATTAACTATATTTAACCCGTTATTACATAAAATTTAATAGTTTAGCCAAAAGTTATATTTTTTGGTAAAAAAATTTGGCAGCGTCTGTGGGGATTATCTAATTAACCCTTTTAGTTTCTTCTAGATCTACAACTGACATTGGTTACAAACGTAAAAAAAAAAAAAAAAAAAAAAAAAAAAAAAAAAAAACCTTTTTCCTCTCTGCATAAATAGATATAATATGGTAGGTAACAGAGAAGAAAGAACGAGCATAATGAGTGACCTCCCAACCAACCTCATGAACATCATCCATGAGAGCTCTGAAGTAGTAGACGAGGACACAACGCCCAATGCCTCCCCCAGGCGAGGTGGGTCACCCCTCCTTACTGCAGCATCACAAAATCTCTTGGTAAGACAGCCTCCACATCCGCGGTAGAGGAGGCACCACCAGCAATAAAGAAGTTCCTTCAGCCCTGGGTAACTGACACGCTGACCAGCGTCCTCCATAAGTCCATTCGGAATACGGCCACAGAAAACACAAGAACTCATACTATACCACAGGTGGACGAGCAACATGATCAACTTCCTCCTCCTCCCGCAATGACAGGTATTACTCACAATGTTGTTAGCAATGCAGGTGATGACGCTCTCACGGCCGTTCTGGAAAGGATGGAGGAAATGAAAAATGAGAACAAGCTACTTCAGGACCAAATGTGAGAACACCAAGAAAGGGTCGATAAAATATCGGGCGCTCCTAAGCTCTTGCCGAAGAGTGATGCCGGTCGGTTCGTAGAGCAGCCATAGAGCGACGCCACCGCCCCACATGCCATACCAAAGACCTTCAAAATGCCGCTGTACTTGAAAATATATGATGGCACGACCGACCATGAGGACCATGTGACCCACTATGTCACTGCTGTGAAAGGCAATGACCTCACCAAAGAACAAGTATCCTCCATTTTGCTGAAAAAATTAGGGGAGACCCTTACTGGAGGAGCATTAACATGGTATTCACAGCTGCCTGCGCGTTCCATCGAAACATTCGAAGAAATGGCTGATAACTTCGTAACAGCCCATGTTGGGGCCAAAAAGGCAAAGGCGAGAGTAAACGACATATTCACCATCAAACAACCGCTGGGAGAGGGATTAAGGGACTTTCTCGCCCAATTCAACCTATTAAGAATGACCTTACCGAATGTATCGGAAAGGATGGCCGTCACAGCTTTCTAAAACGGGTTGAGTAGAAATGGTTCAAGGGAAACAAAAAAGTTATTGAGTCCGCTTATGAAGTACTCCCCAATGACTTGGGATGAAATGCATAATGCATATTGCACCGGAGTCCGAGCAGACGAGGACGACCTCAATGGGCCAACCCATAGATTGTCATTGGTGAAGGCAAAATCCAGGAAAGATTGAATAAATGATGTCAGAAGAGATCTCATGGCCTCACTACCTAACCGGGAACGACATCTCCTATATGTCAGAACCACCGCTGCATCTTCATCCCGCCATGAAGAGGGCCCACCCCAATCGAGAACGGGGACTCACCGGAATGAGAGAGGTATGCCATTTTATTATCCGCTCACAATTTTATGTGTCACCTACATAGATAGTCTATGCTTCAGAGAAGCTCGGACCGAAGGTGAAGTGGCCGCAAAAGATGAGGACAGACCCAAATACCAGAAAATCAGACGCCCTCTGCAAGTTCCATTAAGAGCGAGGACACAAAACCGAAGATTGCATTGCCCTCAGACAGGAGGTCGTAAACATGCTACGATAGGGACACCTCAAAGAGTTACTGAGCAATTGAGGAAGGACCAACTTCGCCAGAGGGCGTGAATAACATCAAGGGCCGAAACCACCCTCGCTAGCCTGCACCATCCACATAATCATAGGTGGAGGGGACAACGCTTCCATCAACAGTGTGAAGTTCACCACAACCCACATACTCAAACGGTCGATCACCCACGAACGGTATGATGAACTCGAAGAAAGTATCATCTTCGACAAGTCAGAAACCAATTATTTTGGCTTTCCCTCACTATGATGCTCTTGTTATCACTTTACAAATTTTAGATACCGGCGTGAGACGGATTATGATAGATGATGGGAGCGGCGCATGTATTATCCATCCTCATGTACTTGCACAAATGAAACTCGAGGACAAGATAGTGCCACGCCGCATCACACTAACAGGTTTTAACAATGCAATTGAGCGAACATCCGGCGAGATCACACTCTTCGACCTAGCAGGTGGTGTCACTTTGGAAATCACATTCCATATCATGGACCAGGACACAACATACAACACCATAATAGGGTGACCATGGATACACACCATGAGAGCCATCCCCTCCAGCCTGTACCAAGTCATAAAATTCCCAACTCCATGGAAATATTCAGTATACGAGGGGAGCAACGCACGTCGCCGGAATGCTACCGCATCGCCTTAGACTGTACGGCCACCCAACAAACATAGGATAAAGAAAAATAGGCATAGCAATTAATAGGGTCGAGGTCGGTATGCGACGAAAGTGAAGAAGTTACCAGGGACCCCGATATGGTCGAGGCCGCAGGATTCACCATAGAGGACCTCGACCCCGTTCAGTTAGACAACAACGACCACAACAAGAAAGCTTACATCGACTGCAAACTCCAAGAACCGGGTAAGTTTCGTGAATTTTTAACTGCTATCGCGGACTTGCTTGCTTTTAGCCATGCAGATATGCCAGGTATCCCAAAGGAGATTGTCACGCACAAATTAAATTTCGACCCATTTTACCCCCCGGTGAGGCAGGTTAGGCGAAGAAGTGGAAAAATTGTTGAAAAATGGCTCCGTCAGGGAGTCAAAGTATCCCCCAACGGGTCGCTAACGTAGTCATGGTGAAGAAGAAGAACGACAAATGGCGGATGTGCGTAGATTTCTCTTACCTGAACAAAGCTTGCCCCAAGGATTCATTTCCATTACCCCATATAGACCAACTCATTGATGCAAGGATGCCTACTCGGGCTATAATTAGATCCTCATGGAGGAAGAAGATCAGGAAAAAATCACATTCATCACCCACCAGCGGACATACTGCTACAGGGTCATACCCTTCAGGCTGAAAAATGCAGGGGCAACTTATCAAAAGTTGGTGATGAAAATGTTCAAGGAATAGCTCGGTAAAACGATGGAGGTCTAAATAGACAACATGCTGGTCAAATCCAAAAGGAAAGAAGATCACATCGACCATTTAAGAGAAGCCTTCAACATACTCAAGCAATAGGGAATGAAATTAAACCCCGAGAAATGTGCATTCGGTGTGGCCTCAGGAAAATTCTAGGGTTTCCTAGTGTCACAGCGAGGTGTTGAGGTCAATCCCGACCAAATCAAAGCCATCGATGGGATACCAGAGCACTTGACCACCAAAAACAAGTTCAAAGGTTGACTGGCCGTATCGCCGCCCTTTGGGGGTTCATTTCGCGATCCTCTGATAGGCGCCATAAGTTCTTTGGCGTACTGAAAAAGGATAACGGTCTCCTATAGACCCCTGAGTGCGTCCAAGCCCTAAAGGAGCTAAAGGCGTACTTGTCATCGCCACTGTTGCTTTCGAAACCAGAATCAGGACAGCCCCTCCTCGTCCATCTCGTCGTGTCAGAAGTAGCTGTGAGCGCAGTCTTGGTCCGAGAAGATAAAGGTATGCAATCTCCCATTTATTATGTTAGCAAAAGACTAGTCGACGCCGAGACAAGATACCCCCATCTCGAAAAACTAGCTCTAGCCTTAGTCGTAGCTTCACAAAAGCTTAGACCATATTTCCAATGCCACCCCGTCTCGGTCATCATGACTTTCCCCTTAATAAGAATCTTGCATAAACTCAAACTATCGGGCAGGAACCAAATGGGCCATCGAATTGAGCGAACACGATATCACATATCGGCCGTGAACGAGGATAAAGTCTCAGGTCCTCACAGACTTCGTCACTGACTTCAGTGCAAAAATAATGCCCAAAGTCGAAAAAGAAGCTGTCCACGCTTCTCCCCAAACACAAGATTTTTGGGTCCTATACACTGATGGCGAGTCTAATCCGTCAGGGTCTGCGCTGGGACTCGTACTCGAAGTCCCAATAGGCGAAGTGATTTAACAGTCCATAAGACGCCCGGACATGACTAACAACGAGGCCGAGTATGAGGCGGTAATTGTAGGATTGAGACTAACACTCAAATATGGGACGAAGCGGCTAAAACTGCGCTGTGATTCTCAACTCGTGGTCAACCAAGTCACAAGGACTTTCATAATCAAAGAACAAAGGCTACAAAAGTACCAGACCATAATCTGCAATCTGCTACCCGAGTCCGATGAATGTCAACTCGACAAGATCCCCTGAGCACAGAATACCAAGGCGGACGGTCTCGCCAAATTAGCCGCAACCATCAAAAAATCACAACCAGAGAAAGAAATGTGGTCCACCTCCTCAACTCATCGATAGATCAAATCG
Source organism: Nicotiana obtusifolia (assembly GCA_002018475.1). NCBI lineage: Eukaryota > Viridiplantae > Streptophyta > Magnoliopsida > Solanales > Solanaceae > Nicotiana > Nicotiana obtusifolia. Next base: position 51,177 of record MCJB01038402.1, read on the forward strand.
AGGAAGAACCATAAACCTGACTTGGGACTGGCGCAACCATATTGTTGCATATTTGCAGGATGGCACACTCCCAAATGATAAAAAAGAGGCCAAGAAGTTGTGAATGCAAGCAGCCAGATACAGTGTCGTTCACAACGACCTATACAAGAGAACTTACGGCGGCCCACTAGCGAAATATTTAGGCCCAAGTCAGACGCGGTGCGTCCTTGAAGAAGTACACGAAGGCCACTGTGGAGCCCACTCCAGCAATCAAGCTTTGGTCAGATGCCTCATACGGGCAAGATACTATTGGCTCACTATGAAAAAGAGGCCGTGGATTTTGTGAAAAAATGCAAGCAATGCTAGAAGTATGCCCCAATGATTCACCAAGCAGGCGAACACCTACACTTAGTGGCTTCCCCTTGGCCATTCATCAAATAGGGAATGTACATCGTGGGCCCCTTCCCGGCAGGACGAGGTAACGTACAATTTCTTTTGGTTTTAACTGACTATTTCTCTAAATGGGTAGAAGCAGGAGCATTCACCCAAATACGCGAACAGGAAGTGATCGCCTTCATATGGAAAAACATCATATGTCGTTTCGGTCATCCCAAAGAGATTAGCTGCGACAACGGACCCCAATTTGCGGGAAAAAAGGTCGCTTACTTTTTTGAGAAATGGCACGTCAAAAGAATACTCTCAACGCCTTACCACCCCGCGGGCAACGGGCAAGCGGAATCCTCCGACAAGTCGATACTAAACATCATGAAGAAGAAACTCAAAAACGCCAAGGGACTATGGCTGGAAATATCACCAGAAGTACTCTGACCTACCGAACAATGCCAAAGACGAGCACAGGAGAAACGCCATACTCGTTAGTCTATGGGACTGATGCAGTAATACCGGTCGAGGTCGGGGAGCCCAGCCTAAGATACTCCCCAAAAGCGGACCCCAGAACGATGATAGCAGAATGCAGGAACTCGACAAAGTCAAAGAACAAGAGATATGGCCTACGTGAGAATGGTCGCCCAAAAGCAACAAGAAGAACGCTATTATAATATAAAGGCGAAGATCAGGCCACTCAAAGTCGGGACTACGTGCTTAAAGCCTAGACACAAACAAGTAAAGACCCACGGGAAGGCAAACTAGGAACAAACTGGGATGACCCCTACAAAATCACGGCAACAGCAAACAAAGGGTCATTCCAACTAGAAACAATGGAATAAAGCGACTACCAAACAATTGGAATATTACACACCTCAAGTACTTCAACTTTTAAAAGTTGGTGTCCCCAAAATCGTACTCTTTTTTCCCTCGCTTGAGTTTTTCCCAGTTGGATTTTCTCGAGGAGGTTTTTAACGAGGTGATGAAGGGGACACTTCACGAAGGCACTGGACGGCTAGTTCGTTGCTCGACCTCTCAATACCTTTCCAGGTCGACCAATGAAGGAACTAGATAGACGGAACTGGGATTGAAATTCCAGCCAACGCCTGGAAAGTATGTAAATTTCTCCAAGTGTATGAACAAAGCACAAATACATGAAGTTTATTTCTATTCTCTCCAAGCATAGGTTACATTCGACCTCGTTCGAATTAACGCTTAATCGGCCCTTGGCCATAACTAAGCATAAGGTTACATTCGACCTCGTTCGAATTAATGCCTAATCGGCCCTCGGCCATAACTAAGCACAAGGTTACATTCGGCCTCATTCGAACTAACACCTAATTGGCCCTCGGCCATAACTAAAGAATAGGTTACATTCGACCTCGTTCGAATCAACACCTAATCGGCCCTCGGCCATAAATAAACATACGATGTGTACAACCTCGCTCGAACTAATGTCCACTGGCTCCTGGCCACGATCAAACTTAAGTTTGTTTCGACCTCAATTGAGCTAAATTATTACGACCAAGAAAACGAAGGCAACCAAGCAATAAAATCAAAAAGCATACAAACTCGAAAAGAAGAAAAAAGGATCAGGTACGAATAAGAAACTGGTATTTCATAATATATTTTACAAAGGCTCAAGAAGACGCCCACCAAAGAGCGCACAAGTCTGTGGCAACACAAAAGAAGGAAAATAAAAGCTACTAATCGCTGCCTGGCCCAACAGCACCATCGACCTGATCGCCTAGACCATTGTCATTCGCCCCTTCACCATCACCATCGCCATCAGGATACTCATCCTCATACCAAGCATCCTCTTTAATCTGGTCCACGCCCGCATCCTCCTCGTCGTCATCGGCCTCCGGTGTAGCAGGATCGTAGCCACATGCGACCCGAGCTCCACGTGCCTTAACACGAGCATTCTCGAGGACGGCTTCCGAAACGGTTCCCGCCTTCATCAAATCTCTGAATATATCCAGCTGGGCTTCGGCGTGAATCTACTCTTCGTATAAATCTCGAGGAACATCAGGGAAGTTAGAAACATGGGAAGAGGATGGTCGAGCCAATAATTGTGCCTTCTCGGCCTCCAGAGCGGCGACTCGATCACAAAGGCCCCTCTTTCTCTAGTTCTCCAATCCGTTCATCAAGTCGCTCTTCTTTGAGTCTGGCCGTCTCCAAGGCATTCTCTCGCTCGGAACGAAGAACACGGATTACGATCTCCAAGGCCTCTGCCTTCCTCGTAGCCCCCGACCAGGCTGACTCTATCTTCTCGAGATCCGCTGCCTTCTTGGCGATCTCACCATTTAAAGCTTCCGCTCTAAATTCACACTCCTCGAGCTCGACGCGCAACGGGACCACCTGGGCTTGAAGGTCACTGCACTGGACTTCGAACCCTTTACTAACCTCCAGCTCCTCCTCTTTGTCCCTTAGCTTCCCCTCGAGAACACTGCATTTTTCAATGAACTTTACTAGCTCGTCATCTTTTTCCTTCAGCTCGTCTTTGAGATCTCGGAAGTTGCCGCCTTCGCCAAACCGCCTATAAATCTCGCAATACCTACCGCGGTACTCACAGTATTTTCTCTCTATCTTCAGAAAAATAACCTTACGCCTCTCCTCTCTTTAGGCGCTTTCAATTTCCAAAATCACATTCGGAAAGAAAGAGAAAAAGAAAACGAAGAGTAAGAACGAAACGAACTTTGAACTCGGCAAACGAAAACGAGAGGGATCGAAAGGCTTACCCTAAGAGCGAGGCAGGCTATGCTCCTCGATAAGGTAGCATCCTTGCTTTTCGAGGGTTTTAACCTCCATATTAGAACAAAGGGGACCAAGAGAAGGGACCACATCCTCCGTGTCGACCAACAAATCTCGATCCATGTGGATCACAATAATCCGCGTGGACCGCTCCAACCTTACTTCGAGTCGGATAAATCCCTCCCCCATCATCCTCACCTCATCGGCATCCACATCAAAGCCCGTCTCGTAACCATCCTCGGCTACGCACTTTCCTTTTATGTCGGCCATAAGAAGGACCCTCAGCCAGTTGCGAGGCCGATTGCTCATCCCGTCGCAAGTTATCAGGAACTCTCACCGATGGCCCTTCAGCTTCTATCGTGGTTTCAGGAAAAGATACCTCTGCGGCTTCAGTCGATGGCGGAACCACAGGCAATAACTCGGAGTCATCTTTAAGTTCTATAGTCGCTGTTTCTCGAATGACAAAATTGCCCATCATGGAATCCACCCCCGGACAACCCCTTCATCGACATCCACCGATCTTCTCTTGCGGGGAACCAAATTACCACCACTCGGCGATGATTCCTTGTCCTCATCCACCAGATGAAGCAAATGAGAAGCCGGAAACTCCGCTGTCGATATATCTGCGGGCGTAGAAGAATACAGTACGAAGCAGCAGTAGGTATGGTCGACAAACGAGTAGTCCTGGCCACAGCAGAAGAACGAACAGAGGCAGATGACCGAGTAGGCATAGCCGCGGCCACAACATGAATAGACTCCAAAGAAGAAGCAGCCTTACTCTTGCAAAACACAGGAGGAGCAGTCCTCGGTCTCCTTGAAAACCCTCGAACTGAAAAAGAATTAGTTTCATCACCACCAATAATGAACTATAGCATGAAAACAACCATGTGGTCAAAAGAGAACTAAAAATAATAGACGAACTCAACGGCCAAGGAAGAAGCGGGCTCGAACCTCTTGAGAAAGACTGGCCACTCTCGAATCCCCACCGTTTGAGGCAAAATCTGGCCAACCCAGTCGGAAATGTCCTCGACTAAAGGAAGAGGCGCGACTTTAGCTGTATAAGGAAGAGAATATGTTAGAATCTACGACTAAGAACAAACAAATCAAATACCCTTCACAAAAGACGGGTACTTACGAGCGCGATTCCAGGTCTTAAGAAAGCCGTTTGCGTTGGCTACCACGTCCTCGGTTCTGACGAAGAAGTAGTTAAGCCAGAACTGACGATTCGCTTTATCGTCCATCTTCACCACCAAGCATCTACCTCCTCGGTGGCGAAGATGCAACAGCGCCCCCCTATAAAAGCTAGGGGCGGAGAGATGCATCAGATGGCGGAGTGTGACCTTGACTCCCGCCAACTCGGTAAATTTTGAGAGCATCCTAATAAGCTTGTAAATGTACGGAGAGAGTTAGGCCGGGCAGACACCATAGTAGCAGTAAAATTCCTCCGACGATGGGAGAAGGGGGAGAGCATAGCCGACCTGGAAAGGATACGCATAAAACGCGCAATATCCGGTATGGTGGATTTGCACCACATCGCGCCCTACTGGGATCAAATCGATGTGGGTAGGGATATTGAACTTTGCCCTATGTTCGGCCAGATCGGCCTCTCCCATCGCTGACTCCGAGATTTCAGGCTCAGCATCGGGCGCCTTCGAGAAATCGGACTAACTTTCTCACTATGAGGGATTATTTCCTCCACCGTAGAAAAATTCTCTTCCTCAATGGTGACAGAGACCCTATCAGCGCGAGGGGGTATAAGCACCGCCAAAAGGACATGATCAGTTGCCATACCAGAAACAGAGGATACATTAGTCATGTTGATTAAGGAAAGATGCTCGAGTAAGGAAATGTAGAAGCAATGAGAATCACTAAAACCAGTAAGAAATTTCAAAATACATAGTTTTTTGGATGCAAGAGGTTTCGTAAAGGTTGGAAAATTGCCCACACACCCCTATTCATAAAACTTCAGGCATCGAAACCAAGGAATTAATCCATCATTACCTAGCACTATAACCGAAGCGGCAGATTCAATCAGAAGGTGCACGCGAAACGGAGCAACGTATCGGGAAATCGCGTCATGATGACGCCTGTCACTATGACATCATCCTTATTCATGGGACATATGACCATAAATTACGCTCACAAAGGGACACGCTGCCAACTCGCCCTAATCATCACGACCCGTTCATACTGTCTAAATGCTTCGATCACGTTACACAATATCCGCTCATCGAGCTCGTCTGAGACCGGCCTCAATAAGCGGAAGGACTAACTCTGTAGGTCAAAATCCACCCTAAAATATTTAGGGTAATGCAGCATTAAGGAAAGAATCAGTTGAGGTCGGCCAGGGAACAACGAGGTTCGTGGTAAAGATGGCAATAATGGCCGAGGTCGAGCACCGCTAGCAGAACAACAACGGCTAGTTTTTGAAATAGGATATTAAAGAGAAATATTCTAGTGAATATTCTCTGCACTTATAATATTAGGGTTTGTTAGGTACATGTCTCAAATAAATGGGGGGGG
>MCJB01038402.1:56836-73613 GCA_002018475.1 Nicotiana obtusifolia
GGGGGGGGGGGGAGGACAGGTAATATTCACTTGATAAGAATACTTTTCAGAAGATTCTCTCTCTCTTGTAAAGATACAAAGACTATTTTCTTTTTATCAAGATTCTTGCTCATATCATTCCACACTTTCACACTAGATCCGAGAATAGTTCGAACAAATCTTGGATTTATTTGTCATTCATCATTGTCAGGAGGAACATTCATCTAATCCATCCTTTATTGGGTGAATCATTCCTCCTATTTACTTAAATGCCATTTATTGCTAGTTACATCTCCATTATTGCTCATTCTTTATGAATGTTTTGTGCTTATCATTGCCAACACTTCACTGGATCTGTCCCATCTCACACATGTTTTCAAGATTCGCATCTAGAGTTAATATCATTAACTTGATTTAACTCGTTATTACATAAAATTTAATAATTTAATCGAAAGTTATACTTTTTGGTAAAATAATTTTATCATGTATTTTGGTTTATGATTTCATGCGATAAGATATATAAGGTCACGGGCATACTTAGCTTCAAACATAAATATCTTTTACATTATTTACCTTTACCTCTATGCATAAACCTTTTTAATTAGCAGTACAATATTCACATACAAATTGGATAAACAATAAACTTTTCTCGCTTTATTTTACGGTAAGTTATTTTCCTCTTAATCCGAATAAAAGAAGTACATAAATTCTTCTTGTAAATCACAAAATGCAATTCCATCAAGTATTGGCCTAATGGTTAAGGTAGATATGACGAGTAGCCTCGCCTTTGAATCACATTGAATATTGATTGATATCTAATTTATATTTTGTCGTGCTGCATTTGCTATATCTTAATTTTAGGGGAGCTTGATTTGCGATGAAGCACTTATTTTTAAAAGAGCATATACTAATTTTCCCCACTTGAAATGAACATGAAATCTCAATGTATTGATTTTTTTTTTTGTTATCTTTGAATTTTTACTGCATTAACTTAAAATATAAAAAACCCACAAAGTGTCATACTCCTGCTATTGTGCGCTAAAAGAGTATTCTTTCTCCATTGGTATAATCCAAATATATGCAAGGCCGTCTCAGCGAGATTAGGCCTAAAGTCAAATTTCAGAGATGCCCTAAGTAAGTATATTAACGATAAATTTTTAGTAAAAAGGTATAAAATAAAAGTAGAATTGTAAAACCGGTTCAAGAATTTAATAAGTTGATGTACAATAACAACATACCCAGTAAAAAACCTCCAAAGTAGGGCCTGGGGAGGTAGAGTGTACACAGATCTTAACTCTACCCCAAGGTAGAGGGTTTGTTTTCGCAAGACCCTCGGCTCTAGAGAAAGCATGGCAAAAGATCAGACAAGGACAATCAATTCAATGCAGTATGAAAATGAAAGTAACGAAAGCCAATAAGTCATGATAAAACAGTCTACAAAGGAGCAGTAACTATCACATATAAATAAAATAATCGAAGTACAAGAAACATAAATAGTAGCATAAATCAAATGGTAAGAAACTATAGAGTAAGAGAAGTTGATAGAATGATATCGAAAAGTGTTGTATTGCTTCAATATAATGATTGCTTGTTGTAATGTTTGATATTTTGAAGAAGACTTGTAAGCCGCGGTAAGTTGCCGATTGAGAGACTTTTCAATCTTGAGAATAAGAATAGTAAAAGAGAAAATAAAAAAGGTAAATATATAAATAATAATGTGGACCTGTATTAGTCGTTAGGATATAAATAAGGCAAAAAATAGCTACCCTACCCATGTAAGAAAATAATTCATTAAAATTATTTCACTCTCTAATTGTTACAACGATCCTCACATTAAAGTTGTTGTACTTTCGGTCCAATTTTTTTTTTAAAATTTAAATGCACATATAATTTTTTTAATAATACATATATAATACATCTTTAAGAAAATAATGGGCCACCAAAATATTGGATCCAAGCGATTGCTTTACTGGCTTTATAGTCGAGCCACCCTGAATATATGCTAGACAAAATACATACAAAGGTTTCGAACTATTTTCTTACTCAAAATCACGGCATTGCCTTTTGCACCATGCATATGGTCAAAGAATGTGCCCATTGCTAGATTACAATTTTACTGTCCTAATGATATACAAATATTTAGAGCCATTTTGAAAACTTTGGAGAAAGAAGTTTTGGAAACTTTCTTTAAAAAGAGGTTTGAGCAAAAAGAGGAAACATATTTGATAACTATAATATTTTCTCAAGATTTTTGAGGAATTATTTGGAAAAAAAGAGCTTTCAAATTACTTATTAAAAAAATGTTATTTTGAAGAAGCTATATGTAAACACTTCTTAGAAAACTTAAACAGGCACTTTTTTCTTAATATTTTTTCTTTTTAAGATTTCAAAGAACTTTTATTGACAAATGCCACCTAGTGTTTGGTATATTTCAAAACTTTATTTACTTTGAATATCTTAGATTTACATTAAAGAAAAGAATCCAAAAAGAAGATGACCAAAAAATAAAAAACCTAAAATAAAAAAATATTTTTTTATTCTCCAAATTTCATTTCGAAATCTTCAAATCGAGACTTTCAATTTAGTGAACCTGAAAAATCTTTATCATTTCATCATATCCTGGATATTCATTCATTCATAAGTTAACTCACACTCGCAGAAACCATGTGCTCAACTCCTCATCGGAAGAAAATTTTGGTAACGTTTGTTAAAAAATTTGAAGCCCAAAATACAAGTACCAAATTCGTAAAGACCGGTGACTCGGCCGTGACCTAAAATAAATCAAACCAGCAATCGTTGGTTTTGTTGTCAGGCACCAGACATCTGACTATTAAAAGAGCCAAAAGAGCGCGGTTTCTTGATCCTGCTCTTAAATAGCAACCATGCTCCTAAAATTATAAAAATTCATGGCCGCGCTAGTCCAACAAACCAAAGGCAATTCCTTGCTGTCGCGCTTCAAGGCCTTTCTTGTCTTTCAGGTGCTTAGCTTATTAACTTGTTCTTCTGCAGTCTATATTATATCGTTCGGGCAAATTGTCGAACAGTTTATAACATACTTGTATAACTTACTGTGTTCCAGAAATATAAGCACACGTTTTCTAAAGACAGACGTCGGAGACAGCACCCTGCTGATATGGGTTCTGGCGCTGTGGTTGAGACAGGTAAATACCGCTTCTTACTTTTTGACAAGAAAGGAAAATATGTTTTCTATATCTTGTTTCCCATTAGTCATTGTATAGGATGACTCTGGTTACTTGTGTGGCATGGATGGAACATGTTATTTCTGATTACCCGCTGAGTAGGTTATTGACTGTTCTGGGAAAAATGAACCATTAATTGCATGAGTTGTTATTCAAATCATTCGTAAATTGATGTGTCCCACCACGAATTTGATGTAAATTCCTTACAAATTAGTATTAGCAACAATGGCGGATCCACTAGGTAATTTGTGGTACACGTGCACCCATTCTCCTTGGCTAAGACCACTAATATTTAATTCATATTTCCAGTTAATTTTTAGCAAGGCTAAGAGGGCACCTATCAGCATTAGCCAGTGATTGGTCCACTGGTCTGTTGCAAGATAGGAAGGCTCTTTGGCTCTTTATGGATTGGGTTTTAAACCAGTTAATAGCAACATTAATTTTTTTTTTTATCTTCGTCCATGATTTTATTTTTCAAATTAGCAGTGCCACTCAAGATTCCTCATCTCGTCCTCTATGGGCTTGTGCTTTCGTTGTTTCTTATCTTACATCTTAAAACCGAGATTTTTGTTACTTTTATAAAGAAATAAAGAATTGCTAAACTTTAATTGAAATAATTACTAAGTAGTCATTAAAACACGAAGATCCAATATGTTGGTACCTTGATGCTTATGGATTATCTATGTGATGACCAAAGGAAAGCTCTGAATGTCTACATATATTTTCCCAGATCTCATTATAACCTCATGATAGTAACTAGCAGAGATTGTCATTTATTATATATAGAGGATCTAAGAATTATTTTTCAGTTATAGTTGAGAAACTTCATGAAACTTTCACGAGTAAGGATCTCTTGTTGCTAAATATACCAATATACCGGAGTTTAATAAAAAAAGGAGTATTTATTTTTGTCCAGCAATAAGGTCTTTTTTAATCAACAAATAAAAGTCAAGTAAACCAAACCGACTGGTTGCAAACTCCTACTTTGTTCATGTAGCTTGATATAATTTAGATTAAAATTGATGGTGCACCTATACTCTCCAAATCGTGGATCCGCCTTTGATGTTAGCAAGCATGTGCCTGTTAAGTCTAATGTTCTAATGATCAACACATATAAGAGACGGTGCTTTTATTTTATTGCGCTAGGAGAGATGACGGTTTGAAAGTAAGAAGAAAGTTATTTTATAATTAGGAGTAACACTATGATTTGTGATGATGATGATGATGATACAGGTGAAAGTGATTTCTCAAAATGGAGGAAGCTTGACTCAAGGAACTTTGGGATAAGTAGCTCAAGGATACCAGCATCTCCATGGATTGTGCTGAAGGTTCTCCAAAGTGAAGGTGATACCAAATTGTTTCATATGCTGCTTAGTTCTTTGTCTGGATTTCTCAGTTACATTCACAGAATTGCAGGACTTCAAAATTATCAATTCACTTAAGAAAGGAAAAGAAAAAGATAATGGCAGTTCACTTATGAAACATAAAAATTGTGTGAATGGATAAAAGCTGCCTTTATTGTGGTATTTGGAGTTAAATATATTCTCGAAGCTTATAAAAATAGAGTCAATAACAAATTTAGAAATTTACCTTCTCGCCCGAAACAATGTGAATTTTAGATGCATAAATACAATTTTCCTTCTTTTTCCACTCTCCCTATAAAAGCAATTACGACACTGAGTGGTGTGTATGATCAAGAATTGAAACCACTTATCCTCTTATATCTGAATATTGCTTGGTGGATTAGTCGATGTTGGGGCAAGGTGGGCCGGACAACTCTCATAAAAAAAGTCTGAATATTGCGGAAGTATCTTAATGTGTTTCCATAAAATCCATGACTCCTTAGTTGGTGTTCTGGAATTTCGTCCAGAATATTTTAAACCTCTCCAAAACTGGTAATATAAGATAAAAGCTACTACGTCTGGGGTTGTAGTTTATGCCAGACCCTTTAAACAAAACATAGGGTACATGACGGATAATGGACAGAAAATTTAAACTCTCACAGCTTCCCAAAGCCAGCCAAGCTCTTCACGAAGGCATTGGTTTACGGTTAATTTCAGAGTTGGAATCCAGGAAGGGAGGAATGAAGTCATTTGATATGATTCTTTTGAGTCTTTGACTTGACAGTGGAAGTACATCTTCTAGTAATAATACAATCTGGTACGAGCACTAATGTGCAAATACGAGCTAGTATTTTTTTGATAAGTCAAATACTAGCTAGTCTATTATTCTCACTTTTTAAGTAAAGTGAGGTAAATTAATTAAAAGTAAAGTAACAAGAGGTACTAGCCTATTATTCATCTTTAAACATTAGCACTAACTAAAGGATTCATTTTCATCGATACCACGCCCGTCCATTTTAATAACACTAGTTATTTTACTGTGTAAAAGCTTTTTTGTGACCACTCAGAGTCGCACTCATACTACCTGGTATTGCCTGTGTTTTGGTTGCTCTACTTCCTTGTTGTTGTTAATGCTTTTGTGATTTTTACACTACTGTATTTCTTCTACTGTTGTGATTTGCATACTTGCTTGGAGCTGAGGGTCTATCGGAAACAACCTCTCTACCTGCATAAGGTAGGGATAAGGCTGTGTATATACTACGCTCCCCAGACCCCTATTTGGGAATTACACTGGGTTTTTTTTTGTTGTTGTTGTTGTTGTTGCTGTTGTTGTGCCGAGTCGCACTCATGATATGAAGCCTGGCGCTTTTATTAATAACTGTAAGAATTCGATCATCCACAAACATATAAATATTTAGTTGGGAGGTGGGGTGGATATCTGGGATCAAGTCCCAAAAGATCTGTTGTCCCTCTTGGGAAGAATCATAAATTTCAAACCTATAAAGTGAGGTAGTCTATTATTCTTCACTTTTTAAGTAAAGTGAGGTAAATAAATACTAGCTAGTCTATTATTCTTCACTTTTTAAGTAAAGTGAGGTAAATTAATTAAAAGTAAAGTAACAAGAGGTACTAGCCTATTATTCATCTTTAAACATTAGCACTAACTAAAGGATTCATTTTCATCGATACCACGCCCGTCCATTTTAATAACACTAGTTATTTTACTGTGTAAAAGCTTTTTTGTGACCACTCAGAGTCGCACTCATACTACCTGGTATTGCCTGTGTTTTGGTTGCTCTACTTCCTTGTTGTTGTTAATGCTTTCGTGATTTTTACACTACTGTATTTCTTCTATATACTGTTGTGATTTGCATGCTTGCTTGGAGCTGAGGGTCTATCGGAAACAACCTCTCTACCTGCATAAGGTAGGGATAAGGCTGTGTATATACTACGCTCCCCAGACCCCTATTTGGGAATTACACTGGGTTTTTTGTTGTTGTTGTTGTTGTTGTTGCTGTTGTTGTGCCGAGTCGCACTCATGATATGAAGCCTGGCGCTTTTATTAATAACTGTAAGAATTCGATCATCCACAAACATATAAATATTTAGTTGGGAGGTGGGGTGGATATCTGGGATCAAGTCCCAAAAGATCTGTTGTCCCTCTTGGGAAGAATCATAAATTTCAAACCTATAAATCTTGAACTCTAGAATTACAACGGGATATTGGGTTAAATATAGCTACTATATAAGCTCCCAATAAATTGTAGTTCGCATGGATAAAGAGCCACAAAATAAGATACTAGCTTGATTTCACTTACCCAAAACAAAGATACTAGATTGATTTCATTTTCCTTGGTTGTCAATGGCTTCAGGAAAAATTTTGACCTTTGTCTTGGTGCTACCTAGTTTGCATGTATATACACACACACACATATGATATAGATACTTCAATTTTTCTTCTCACTCTATGAAGATTAGCATTTGACAAAAAGTTGTAATATACAGGTTTTGAAGCATACTTGGTTGGTGGATGTGTCAGAGATCTAATTCTCAATAGAATACCAAAAGATTTTGATGTAATCACAACTGCAAGGCTTTCACAGGTCCTAGATACATTCAAAACATTATCCTAATTATGAGCCAGTCATGTTTGCTTTCAACTACTGGTCAGCGTGATTTGATATTTATGCCTTGGTTCTATTTGTCAGATAAGAAGGCATTTTCATCGTGCTGAAATTGTTGGACGACGGTTTCCAATATGTAGAGTACATGTCAAAGGTTCTATTGTGGAGGTTGGTGCAGCTTTGTGCTACAGAGCTGTTGCATATTTTATACTTCTACTTTTTTGCATGGACATGGTCTGTTTCACAGTTGTACACATATCTTTTTCTTTATAAGTAGGTACAGATTGTAAAATGAAAATCACTAAAGTGCTTCGGGAAGTGAGAGGTGGTTGAGTCTTGCAATTCAAATTGATAAGTTTGCTGTTTTTATCAAATTATTCTGTGCACTGGTTGAGAAATGGAGAACACTTATTGAAGAACTTCCGTTGGTGTCTGACCTCCTTTTAAACTTATATTGGATAGATAATAGAACTGTAATCCTTTTCTCCTACATGGCTAGAATGTTGGCTATCATCTTTCACACGCTATAAAACTTTAATTAGTGAATAATTTGGGTTTTGGTCTCTCAGGTGTCAAGTTTTGATACCGTGGCAAAACAAACCGGAAAAAGAGAGGAACTTTCCATCCCTAAAATGCCAAAGGGATTTCATCAAAAAGACTTCATTCTCTGGAAGAATTCCATGCACCGGGACTTCACTGTTAACAGGTATCTCTTTGTTTTATTTCCTTTAAAATTATTCCCTGGGGAAAGGATTGCTCCGGAAGACTTCATAGGTTGTTTGGTTCTGCTGGTGGACCCAAGTTTGTTTTGGTTTCAAAAAGTCTGGTCTCCTTCCTAGTTCTGCCAACCCAAAGTGAATATATATGGAGACAGCCAAAGCAAAGCTGAAAAATTGAAACTCATAACACCTAATTGTTGTTTTAATCACACATTTACATTTTATTTGATTAGTTGGTGCTGATGTACACTCAGAAAATAATGGAAAAGATATAATTGCAGAACTGTTAGTGGGCGAAGGTCTTGACAGAAAATGGAGCAATGCAGTGTGGTATAGAGGTGGCAATCACTTAGAGGTAGGTTCCATGTGGTGCAATGCCACACTTCATTTCTCCCTGTTGTGGTCCTCAGTGATTATCTGAACCCAATATGGCGCCTATATGTGTTGTAGAATCATAACCTTCATCTTTAGCAACAGAGACAAGTTATTAAAGTGAAAAGGTAGTGCAACATTGCCCTTGTGTTATTCACCTTGTGGGATGCTTGGGAGGTGGTACTACAATGTCCTCGTGTTTGATTCCCCCTGTCAAATCCTTGATGACATCATAATTCGATTGAAGATCTATTTATGGATGAGTCATCAAATTTTGTCAACATCCTTTTGGACGGGAAAATTGGCTGAGATAGAAAAGCATTGCCATGTGTAGAGCTGCAATTAAGAAGTTGGAAGTTTCTATTAGTCACTTTCTTGGAACTTGGAAAGTAGAAGTTTGAGAAATCGTTGGCCTAATAAGTGGTTTAAATATAGGTGCAGCTACACAAACTGTTCACAAAGGTCTTGTATCTATACTAGATTACTGGTTCAGTTGATTCTGTCAGTTTGATGTTATCATTTGGATAAGTGCATAGAAAAAAAGATGAAAGGCTGAACATAGTAGGTGGTTTGTTCTGAAAGCAAGTCTGTTGTTGATTTGGTTTTGATATTTGGAAATCAATGTCTTTTTGAAAATGATTTGGTGTTGTTGATTTGTTTTGGGAAACAGTTGCAATGTAAAAAAAAGTTAATAGATTAAAATTGCTAAAAATCTTTATTTTCTATAAAATGTATTTTTGAACAGCCAAAGAAATAGGTTTTAAAAACAAAAACCTGTGCGAGGAAGAAAGAGGGCTCCATTTTTTTCTGAAAGTAATGGAGTTAGTTGCTGGAGGATTGTTTTAGTTCTCAGAACTGGTCCAACTCTCCCAATTCTCTATTGTGATTGAACTATTAAGGATCAGCATTATTTGGGGAATCTATTTGCATGTTAACCACGATCTCTTGGAGTTTTCATTATTTTCCTACTCATAATAACCACTTACTTTCCATTATTCAGCTTGGGATGGAAATCACGACATTTGTATTGGCAAGAAGAATCACATGAAAGCATGGAAAACAATTATTTTGTTTTTTACATCAACAACAACAATAACAAACCCAGTGTAAACCCACAAGCGGGGTCTGGGGAGGGTAGTGTGTACGCTGGCCTTACCCCTACCTTGTGAAGGTAGAGAGGCTGTTTCTGATAGACCTTCTGCTTAAGAAACACTAAACAAGAAGCAACCAACAATAACAACACAAGAAAAAAACAAAGACACTGTGTAATAACAAAGATCTAAAAATAAGAAATACAAGAATACTACTAACAATACTGGTAAGTATGACTATTTGTTTTTTTTATATCAAATTGGGAAAAAAGTTGCTCAAAAAGTTGTTGAGTTAAAACTTGTCCCACTTGAGTTTTTTAAGGCCTTTTGAAGGCGTTGATAAAGGTATTGGACCACTAATTGGCTTAAGGTTTTTGGTTGAATGCTCAATTGTTTCACGTGGTATTAGAGTCAACCTTTGGTAAGCTCATTCTGACACTTGTAAATTTGCATCAAAATCACGTCTGGCCACAAATTCAAGTTATACATGTGGGAGGATGTTGAGTTGTATAATTGTCCTATGTGCGGACTTCCAAGAGGTTTATAAAGGTTTTGAACTTCTTCTTGTATATGTTTATATTGACTAACAACAGGCAAAAGAATTTTCCTTTCTACTCCACTCATTACCTTAAGGTTTTGGTTGGATGCTCAACTTAGGGGCAGCCCGGTGCACAAAGCATCCCGTGTTCGTGCAGGGTTAGGGGAAGGGCCGTACCCCAGGGGTGTGATGTAGGCAGCCTACCCCGATGGAAGTATCAGTGGCTGATCCCACGGTTGGATGCTTAACTTCTTTCACAAAAACAATTCTTACCTGGACAACTCTATGGTTGTAGTGTGGTCCCTCTAAGTGCCTTCTCTTAAATCTTTATGGACCTCCTCATTTATTGTTACCTCTTAACTGTCAGTGATATATCAGTTTGTAATGTTGAATAAGAGCATTCTACCAATTTGGATAGCTTAGTTAGACAATCTGTTTGGTCTTAATATGACTCCACTTGTTAGACTTCATCATTTTTTTATGACTCCACTTAATAGAAGAAAGGATTCTCATATTACTTACCTCTATATTAGTAGATAAAGTAGTGACATCAATTTCAAAGACGAGTATTCTGGGAGGAACTAGTTTTGCCCCAGGCTTATTATTTGATTTGTATTTACAAAGTTATCAATGGACCATGTACTTAACATATTAGATGAGTTTGGAAGAATTACAGTCTATACATGCTTTCTGCAGTTCAAAAGTCTAAATTTTTTTCTTGTTTGTACATACTTTCTTGATTGTTTTGGTGGTTGGTTGGATCTCTTAATTTGTTGGTGCTACTTTACTCTTTTTTCTTTTGTGTGTTTGTAAAATTGTGGAAGCAATTTATTGTGGTGGTAGTAAACTCTTTTTTTGTGTTTGTAAAATTTTTGGAAACAGTTTATTTTTCGATCCATCCGTGAATAGAATCTATGATTATGCCGATGCAATGGTGGACTTGAAGTCCTTACAGGTGAAATTGTCTACTTCAAATATGTAAAGGTCCCATTTTTTTTTTTTTTTTTTGGGGGAATTTATGAAGTCTTTTTGTCATATTTATGCAGTTAAGGACTTTAGTACCAGCAAACTTGTCATTTGAACAGGATTGTGGTAGGTGCAACTATTCTAGAGATTTGCCTTGACTTGAGAATTAGAACTATATTTCAAGCATTCTACTTTGATGTTGATCCTTCTGTATTTTGTTTATGCCGCCGGCCTCAACTAGTCTGCAATTGGGTTATAGTTGTTGAGGTATAGTTCTTCAAAATGACAAAGAAGTGACATATAAGCGGAATATTATTGGATTTATAAAAAAAATTATTTTCGGAATCTTTTTACTCGGTTTAAAATATATTACATGTTTTTGATTGTACATGGTATGTCCAGTTTTTAATAGAATAAACGAAATGCCCCACCAAAAATAGATAATGCCCTTAATAACTCAACAGTTATCATTCATTGTGTTACAGATCTTTTATGTTATAGTTCCTGCATAACTTGTTTGTGAATGGAAGGATCATTCAGTATTAGATGTTTAGTGCGGGATTGTACTTTAAGTACTATTATATAGACTATAAGTTAAACGCCAAGTAGCTTGTTGCCATGGGTTCTGATTGAATTTAAGGTGATTGTGCGGTGATGCAGTTGGGCTTTCTTGGGGCTGTTGTTAGGGTTCTAGAACAAGGGGAGGGGTCATTCTTATTAGGATTGGGTCTGAAGTGGGGCGTTAACGTGTTGTCGAAGGAGAATGAGAGTAGGGTGTTTAGGTGCCCCAGGAGGAATGAGAAACAAGGATATTTAGAAAGGGGCTTGTTGTTTCACAGAGAGAAGATCCGCTTTGGTGCTTGTGAGGGGAAGAGGCCAATACTGTGCTGGTGAGAAGGGGGAGAGTGGTGCTTGAAGATGCGGGTGATAATGTTCTCCAGGTAGATTGCTAGTGTGCATGTGTGTTGGGGGAGGTGGAACATGGCATTCCGCCCAAACTTGGAGGTAGCATGAAGAGTTGAAGTTTTTGACGGAATTTTTTTTATGGAAAACGTGATATTCTTCAATCCATCACTTAAAAAAATAATATTCTTTATGTACTTAAATGAACATTCTTTATATCAGACCAATGCAAAAAGTGTTTTCAGTGGTTTACTAGTTAGAGTAAGTGTTTCCAAACGTTGGAGGAGGTTGGAGGATTGTTGAATTGAAAAATATAAAAGGGGTACATGAGTTTAACCCTAATTCCTTTTTAAATTTTGATGCAAATGATTCTGGATTTTCTTTTTCCTCAGCGAGGATGCTGCGCGGCTTGAGACTGGCTGCTCGCCTTAAGTTGTCTTTTTCAAAGGATATTGAAATTGCTATGCACAAACTCTCATTGTCCATAATGAAATTGGACAAGGTATGAACAATGAATTCTACGAAAACAAGAATTAACTTATTTCATGACTTCTATTTGTTCTTTTACTCCTCCCATTGTTAGCTTTCTCTATGCTATCATCCCTTCTCATTTCTTGATATCCCTGATGCTAAAAAAGGTTCCTAACCACAAAGGAATCTCTCTACAAAACTGCTTCATGGTAATAGTTTTTTGTGCATGGCCTTAATTTTTCTTGTGCAGTCTAGACTAATGATGGAAGTCAACTATATGCTGTCTTATGGAGCTGCAGAGCCTTCTCTTTCTTTACTTCAGAGATACAACATCCTCGACATCCTACTACCATTTCATGTATGTCATATTGTTCCATCTCTTTTTGGTTTGATGTGAATTCTATGGCTTTTTGGTTCAGGATAGTAGCTTATACTTGTGTAAATGTGTCATTTACAGGCAGCACACCTTACTCAACAGTCTAACAAAAAGTTGGGTGAAAGTTCTGCTATGCTGATGGTATGATCTTTATATCTTGTGTTGTTTTTTACTCTACAAAATTGTATAGTTCCTTCTATGTGGTTCCTCACTTATTGATGTCAACTCTTCCAGTGCTGTCTACATATTTTCTCTAGACTGCTTGCTCACATGCATCCTCCTGCGATTTTTTTCCCATGTGAGCGCACGCACGCACTTGTGTCTGGGCATATTCGTCTTTCACCTTATGCATGTTTTGTTGAGTTTTCAGTAGTGTTTCACACATTGGATTTATTGGTCTGAACATTTTGCAGAAACTATTTTCCAGTTTGGATCAATTAGTCACCTGTGGTCGACCTTCTCATGATAGTTTATGGTAAGTTCAGTAGCTTCTAGACACCATCAATGGTAGATAGTTTGTGAGAGTTCATATATTCATTGAAAGTATATGATTTGACCTTGTTAACTGATATCTTTTGGCTTTTTTCTTTTGGTGGGTGTTCTTTTGTCACCCCTCCAATGATTATTGCAATAAGCTGCAACTATAGCTCATATACTGCAGCAGCTCTCTTATACGAGTTGAATGTTTTCCATTTTATTTGACATCACTTTTAGAAATATGGTTACTGGATTCTTGGTAGCTCTGAAGGATTTTTACCTTCGTCATTAATGTTATCGCAGTTCTGCATGTCACTCTCTTCCAAAAGAGATGGTCGTTATCTTTGGCTGTTATTCTTGTAGTGTTCACTATCAGCATAGCAGCTCATAAATCATAATCTGGCTTTCTGCAATCAAACTGGTGGATTTCTTTTGTTTCTCAGATCATTGTGTTATCACCTTTTGGAAGTCTATTAGATGACTCAGGCTTGAGCTAGTTTCGAGAAATTGGCTTGTAGTGGCTAGGATTCCTGACAATATTTTCCTTTTTGATTGATGTATGTGAGCAGGGTTGCTCTTTTGGCATTTCACCTGGCATTAATCACTAAACCTCAACAGGCATTTGTCGTCCTGACTTTTGCATCTGTGTTGTACCATGGAAATTGGAAGGAAGGTGTTAAATTTGCTAAAAGACAATTTGATGAGGCAGCTATTTATACACCTGAAATTTCAGATTCTCAAGGCTCCTTTACATCAGATGATGAGCTTGCGGAAAGAGTAACAGAGCTAGCAGTGCTAGTGCAAAATTCTCTAGATATTTTGACTGATAAGGATAGCCTCCGGGAAGCAATGTCCAAGTTCCCAGGTTCCCCATGCTCTGGTTTGGTAACTACTCCTACTTTGGTTTCTAGGTCTATTTTGAGGCAACTTTGTTAAACCAAGCTGGCCTGGCTGTTTTGTTAAATATAATTTTATTGAGCACCCCATATATTTCTTCTGTACCCTTGTCACGCTTAATGTGAAAAAAGTAGTATGTCCATTTGATGTAGCTTTTTCACCTGAGAGTCAAATTGACCATTTTTCTTCTGAAAGTGGGCGCTGATTTGGAAATCTTCTGAATAATACTGGAAAATTAATATAATCAAAGTCTAATTTCGCAAATTGACAACTTGTTTGTTGAAACGGGACAGGGAGAATTAGCTAGTTATAGGAATCTCAGAGTTTGTGAAGAACATTCTCTGTTAGTTTCTACTTATTAGCAGATATGATGGACAGATGGCTTGAAACTCTATTGAGTTCTAATTTCTTGGTGAAATTTTTTTGCTAATCCATATTGCATTCGGTCATAATTTAATGGTAGGATCCCAGATTGCAGAATCTGGAGGTGGCTGGTTGGATGATTTCCCCAGCGATAAAGTTGAAACGGTTTACCTTATTTTTCATACAATCACTTAATTTGTTTATGCCTTTAGGGCTAGACGTTTATAACCTTTTTGAAGCTGGTTGTTGCATGGAAACAGTGTATTTAAAGGTGCGCTTAAAGCGTGCTGAAGTCCTAAAGCGAGGCTCAAAACGTGTTGAGCACTTCGCCTCGCTTAACAGGCTCTTCAGTCTCGTCATCAAGCGCTAAGGCATACTTTTCCTTGCCAAGGAGCTTAATCCTGAAGAGCCGATACTTAATAAATGATATTTCACTTTATTGTAATTCTTTTTCAACTTCTTTGTTCATATGTTTGTTATTCACACTTATAATTCTTAGTCTTGGACTACACATACATTTTGTATTTTTTCTCCATTTGTGCCTTTCATCGTTGAAGCCCATGCTTTATTTGGGCTTAAAGCCCCAATGGACCTTAGAGCTTTTTTGCGCTTTTCGCTTTTCATAACACTTGCACTGAAAAGCAGTGCTAAAAATGATATAAATCCTGCTGTTTGCATAGGTTCAGAAGTAGTATTAATTTGGAGGGGATGAGTTGGTTTAGCAAAACTAGTATTTTACATTCATGGAGAGCTGATTCCCCCGGTTTTCTATAAATTTTGACTCTGGAGTAAAGGAATTGAATTTCCTGCGATTAAGCGGGCCTGATATTTCAAGGCCTCATGGAAGAGTGCCAGTTACAAGATGGTGGCTTTCATTTAACTTTTCCAGGACACTTGGAATAAGATTGATGCTCTTTCTCTCCACAGCTAAAAGGCTTCAATATATTCATCTGGAAATCACTTCAGCTCTTATATTAAAGAGATGAGGATTGGATTTAGCGGAAGCTCCTGCCTCTGCCAACAATATCTATTTTGTCATGATTTTTCTTCTTGCCCTGAGGAAAGTAGGAGAAGAACAAGCAGTATCTGAAAATTGCCAATTTCTTGGAGAACTGTTTTATGGGTTACTAAGCCTGTGATGGTGATTACTGTAATATTATTGTAGAGATTGTTTGACTATTTAATGAGATGTTTTTTATTCAGGTCTTTGTATCCAAGAAAATGGGGAAGAGCGTTGAAGTAATTTTTGACATTCTTGCTGAAGATGTTACATCACTTAAAACCAGGAGGAATAGTTTTGAAATAGATTATACTCTGCTTGGGAAAGGACAAATGCGTGAGACAAGGTTTGTTATCGGCCAAGTCATCCTTGATACTATAGCTCCTGGGGTCATTCCAGGCGGTGAAGTGATTAAAAACGATAAACATACGCTGGTTAAAGTTGATGCTCAATCGAGTGTAGATGATACAGGGGAGAATATTGTTGGGAATGTGGAGTTAAAGAAGCGGAAGTTCCGGTGTGAAGATGATAATCAGTCCACTGCAAATTATGAAATTAACCACAATAGAGCTGAGAAGCGAAAGTTGATTCAAAAGGGGAGCTTTGCTTTAGAGGAGGTAGTAACTAAGAAGCAAAAGTCGGTTATTGCCCAGCAATCCAAGGACAAGGCTGTTGAGAAGCAGGATTTGATTGAATATAACGAATCTCTTAATCAGAAGCTAGATAATGGGGATGCTATTAATAAGAAGAAAGCTAAGGGTGAGCATAGTAAGTTGCCTCAGGATGAAATAAAAATGGTTCTTGAAGGGGTGAAGCATCAAGTGCCGCGTCAGGAGAAAGCGCAAAAGGGAGGCAATAAATATCAGCAGACTGCTGTAAACCATTTAAAGCTTTTACTCGACGTTGACAATGGTGTGACTAGCAAGCAGCACAATTCCAAAGAGAAGAGTGATCCCTCACAAGAACAGAATGAGGAAAGGAACGAGTCGTTAGATAGCAGAAAACAGAATACCTTGGGGCGTAATTTGGCTCCGGATAAGAATAGTAAACCAAAAGCAGGTAAAAGAACACTTTCAAGTCTTTTCAGGTGAGTTTAACTTCGTATCTTGTAAATTATATCTTCTTCAAAAAGGAGAAAAAGCAATACTAAGAGCTGTGTCTTACCTTGCTCCTATTTTACCATAGGGTACCCAGATTTCATGTACATGGCAATAGATCGTGCTTATGGGTCGTGATTCCCATTTTAAGATTTTTACCTGGCTGATCCTTTATTTAATATTATTTTTATTAATAGCATCACTTCTTCTTTATTCCATAAATGGCAGGTCTTTTTACAAATTTAGTATATTTCAAAATTATGTGATAAGGAATTAAGTGATACCATTAAATGAGGAATGTAATAGCTAACTTTTCTTTCTCTCGCGTTGGGTTTTTCTTTCTTGGGGGTTGGGGTTTGGG
>MCJB01038402.1:73633-133194 GCA_002018475.1 Nicotiana obtusifolia
TGTTTGTATCGTTTCTTAATCTATGCAATATCTTTTCAAATCCCACAGAAAATTTAAACCCATTATTTTCGTTATTTGATTTTTTTCTCTCCTTCACTCTGCTTCTTCTCTGCATTTATACATTTTATATTTGTATTTTATATAAGTTTGTATATATGGCCTATAAAAAGTGCACATATTCGATGCATGTATTATATATATTTCAAGGTATAATTTAAGTATTTTTTGCTGAAATCTGAATATACTTTGTGTATATTTGACATAAAAATATTTTTCGGACTTCTCCATGTCTATGCAAACATAATAAAATATAATGTATATTTCAAAATAATATATATTTAATAATCAGTATATTATTATAATTTTTATACCTAACATAAGTAAATGTTAACTAAGTTTAAGAGAACATACATACCATTTTTATACCAAGCAAATTAAATAAATAAAATATACCACATATTTGAAGACAAACTACATAAAATTTTTATACCTAAACACAATCAAATAAATAGAATATACCATGTATTTTGAAGATAAAATACGTAACAAAAAAATTATACCTAAATACAATTAAATAAACTGAATATGCTATGTATTTTAATAGTCTCTAGGCATAAAAATAGTATGTACTCCATCTTCAAAATACATGGTATATTTTTGTTTATTTAATTTGTTTAGGTATAAAAATGGTATGAATTTTATACTTGATTAAAGTTTACTTGGTTAGGTATACTGCTTGGGTGTCGAATTTGAGTGTGAAATGGAAGATATGAGAGTACATATAATAGAGAGATATATATGTATAATATACTTAATATATATTGTACTATTTATTAAGAGGTTGATTTGGAAAAGAATATGGGAGAAATTAAAAATGATTTATGGGGGGAGGGGAATGATGTGTTTGCAATGAATATGATTAGGAGATGATGGCAAGAATTAAGGAGATAAAATTGAAGTCCTAATTTTTTGGAGATATTTTTGGGATAGGAAAGTTATTCTTGAACATAAAAGGGATGCCAACTTATTTTTAGGTTTCTACTATTTATGTAAATAATACACTGCCACCATTAAAATATACTTAATGGTGGTAGAATTTTGTATATATTCTTTTAAAATGTGATACTTATGAAAGTTCCGCCAATTTTTGACAATGACATAAATTTTATCAATTGGCTGGCTTCAACTTTTGAAGTTCATTTTCATGTTTGAAGTACTTCTCTGGGTATTCTTGTCATTTCATTTTTATGGCAAGTCTGTCTCCTGTGATTGATTATGCCCAAATGCGTGGCTTGGTGATGGGCTGCCATTTTCACGGGTCCTTGAATTGATTCTGTTTTTCTTTCACGTCGTTATTTAAATTTATTGAATTATCTGATGCAGCAATTGAGTGATGCTTTCCAAACTCGACTTGTTATCTACATCGCATGGTTCCTTATACCAATCAAAATAGGGCTTTTTTATGGTGCCAAAGAAGAACAGGGAAGAAGGTATGAGTTGTACGCTTGTCTTTCAGATGAATGTTTCATGAGACATGGACTACATACTTTCCGTCCAAAATTATTTTTTAAGAGTCAAATAATTTTTTAAAAGTAGATGTTAAAACTTGTTTGCCTTTACTACTGTTTACTCCAAAATTGAGTAACAAATTAAATTTGTATGTGGTTTAAAGGATACGTGGTTTAATTCAATACGAATAATTAAGAATAACATGTAAATGAGTTAGAGACAAAATAAATGACCAAACCAATGGCAATGTAGTGACCAGCCTGATCCTAGATTGAACAGTAAAATTCGTCCTTGATTATACCCTTGGTACAAGCTCGGTCGCGAGTGAAGAAAAGAACAAATGAATAACGCCTTTGAACAATAACTAAAAGACCAAAATAAACTTTTATTGGGAATTTCAGTCATAGTAAAAGTCTAAATAAGGTAAAAATCTTATTTTTCCGGTAAATGTTGATCTACAGTTGATACTGAACGGGATTCCCGCAGTAATATCCGGTTGAGAGCGAATATTACGCCCCCTTACTCGTCACGCATAACCGTTCACCGCGTCCCCCGAGGTCCAGAATCTATACTTGGTCCATGTCCATCATTTCACCGTCTCCGAACTCAGATACATCGTTCATCCCTCCCGCGTTACAATACGAGGGGGGCCTCGATCATAATCACGTCGAGCTGTCCTTCCCCCTTTGTTCCCTCATTTGGGAATCGGGGAAAACTTTGCCCCCGATTTTACCCGTACACATATAGTCCCCTTGTTTTCTGGAGATTAGATTTATCGAAGCAATAAATTAACCCCGGTTCCTTCTTCCGTACGCTACAACCGAGTTAAAGGGTGCGAAACGTCCCATCAGTCATGTCGCTCTGACTTCGGACACGTGTTAACCGCCGGCTGATTGTCCTCGAATGCGAAACTTCACGCATTGAATACCCTTTCTCTATAAAAGCCCCGACCCCTTTTTCACTTTTTTACTTTCCGATTCCAGAGCTCCTTGATTTATCTTCAAATTCTTTACTTAACTCTAACCCCTCCAAATCTTCATACATTGTTTCCCATATCTTCATATCTTCATCTTCAAATCTTCATACTCTTTCTTTAAATCTTCAAGTCAGACCTTCATACCTTTATCCCTATTTCAGATCTTCGTCCTCATCTTCAAACCTTCATCCTTACCTTCAATATATTTTCCAGAATTTAATGGCAAAAACTTTCAAATCAGTACCTAAACAGACCGTCCTATCAACTTCCAACCCGTCCACGGATGCCGAGGTGGCCGTTCCTAAGGTGGCTCCGGAGCCTCCTTTGAAAAGCTTCATCCCCGGGGGCTGCTCCATTGAGAACGACTTCAAAGTCGAGAAGGCTTCGAGTCAACAGGACCAAGGCGAGGGGGTACGGAGGTACATATGCTCCGTTACTGAGGACACACCCCCTATAGTTCGGGTGGACTGTAGCTGGGAGGGCAAGGAATTGGTCGTCCTCGGGCCCGACAAGGACAGTATCACTCACGTGGAGTGATATCTAAGTGCTTACACTTACCCCTTCACGCTCGCCCTAGTGGACCCTATAATCTTCAGCTTCTTCATAAGGTACGAGGTCTGCCTTAGGCAGATTCACCCGTCCTTTTGGAGGATCGTAATCCTCCTCCGCCACTTCTTCAATAACACAGAAGCACCTCGGTTTACTGACCACCTGCTTCGTCTCTATAGTCCCCGAATGTTTTGAGGGGGTTGCTCAAGCTCGTTCGTCGAGCAAGCAAAGCTCCATTCTCGAGCATCGATGAAGATCGAGATCGAGTTGGCATGGGAGGTTCTTTCGAGTGAAAACAGAAGACCTCATTCCCCTCGAATTCTTACCGTTCCCTGAAAAGTGGAACTCATGCCCTAAGTTTTTTCTTTTTCCTGAGCACTTGGTACTTCCTTTGTTCTTTTTTCTAATTTCATGTGCCTACCGTTATGCAGCGGCCGTCCAAATTACCAAGTTGTCTTATTTTGAGCGTTGGCGCAAGCTTTCAAAGGGTAAGTGGGAGGCCCATTCCCGTGGTGAGTCCTCCTCCGGAAAAATTCTATTTTTCATACTTAACTTTTATTTCTGCTAAGTCTTTTTCCCTTTTACAGGTTTTTCCAAGACCACTGAGCTTCGGCCATTGGACGGGGACAAGGTCCCGTCCTCGCTTGCTGAACCCTTCGCTTCGGGACAGCCCGGAGCTGCTGCACAGGAGGAGAAAAAGAAGAGAAAGAGGAAATCCTCTGGCTCCCGAACGCCGAGGTCAAAAAGAAGAGGGTAACTGTTGGGGTCCGAAAAAGCAACAAAAAGAGTACCTAAGCCAGGGTACTGGATCTCGATTCCCTCTTCCGGCTTAGGGATTACCTTGAGGACGATGATCTAGAGTTTGTCGCTCATGGGTCGACTATCGACAAAGGAGAACATGTGGCAACTAGAGAAGGTGGCCGAGAGGCCGATCCCCCTCTATCTCGTGAGCCATAAGGAGAATTAGAGGTCACAGGTCCCCGAGTAACCGCCCCTGCACCGAAGGAAGTAGCCGGTGTCATTGACATCGCGAATCGCCGTCTCACATAGAGTCTTTGTTCGACGAGGCTTAAGCCGATAAAGAGAAATCAAATGAGATGGCATGGGGGGCGGATGATGCCCTCAACATGTTTTTCGACGGCATGGACATGAGCACGCTGGAGGATTATTCCGGGCTTGATTACTTGGAGATCCCAAAAAAGGATTTGCCGTTGGGAGTAGGCGAGCCGGGCTCGAGCCAGAAGCTGGTGAAGTAATTCCCTACTCCAAGTGTGGATCCCGACTGTAAAAGAATGGTCATGCTTACTATCCCGGCGGACGCTCGGGTGCTCTCCGCTCTGGTGGGTGTGGCCAGCTATCTTCGTTGCTTGGTGACCGAGGAGAACCAGGCGAAAATGAACGAAGTAGGCACATGAGCCCCTTCAACGAGGCACAACAGGCGCTGAACTGGGTAAGTTTTCAATTCCTTGTGCCCTTTGCGAATCTTGCTTAAGTTCAACATACTCTTACGGTCTTATCATTTTGTTTTTTAGGCATCAGTGCTCCACCATGAAGCTTCTTTCGGTCTTGAATGGAAATTAGCCAGCTCGAGTTCGAGTTCAAAGAGCAAGTCCAGCAGAAGGACATGTACAGGGTTCTCAATGAACAAAAAGAGAAGGCCCTCAAAGATCTCCCAATTCTCTAAGCTGAGCTGGTAAGGCACAGAAGGAGGCCTTATCCGTGAAACGGGAGCATGCCAAACTGGTCAAGAAGGTAAGGGCTTTTGAGGTTAAAAACGAGAGGTTATGCGTAGTGACTATCGATGCAACCTCGCAGGTCCAATTGAAGATAGACTTGATTGACCAGTTTCGTGCCGAGATGAACGAGGTCAAAGCTATGGCCGAGGCACTGAGGATCAGTCTGGACCTGCTAGTTTCAGAAAAGGAGGCTACAAAGGAGGAGCTAGCATTGGTCGAGGACTAGCTCCGGGTGGCAAAGGACAAAGCCGACAGGTGGTCTCGGCTAAATGACGAACTCCGAGCACAATTGGATTCAACCGCCTCGAAACGGGATGCCCTTGCCCGGGAATATGCTACGCTGAAGTCCAAATTAGAAGCAACCTCGATTGATTCCTCCAAAGGAGAGGAAATGCTTGCATAGTATAAAACTAATGTGGAGGTTGCCGAGGCCCGCCTAAGAACGAAGATCGAGTATGTAAAGCGGTTATCCCGGAGGGAGACCCTCGAGGAGGTTCACGCCCGGGGATTCAACCCGTCGGTCGAGATTGAAGAAGCCAAGAGGCTTGAGGCCGAGGTAAAGGAACTTTATGAGCTCGAAGGTTCCGGTGCCAAGTCGAGCTCCAATGAAGATCAGGGGGAGATGCCTTAGCTCTTTTTTGTTTCCTTTTCTTTACATTTTCTTTCTTGTTTATTTTGAGGCCGTTTTATCGTGCCTTTGTAAATATTTTTTGAGATATATATAAAATTTTCCCTTTGGAAACACCATGTTTTTACTTTTTAGCATCTATTGCAATTTTTTATTTGTGTATCGTCCCTAATGCCTTAGCATAGAATCAGACATAATCTGGAGCATCCATTCTCCGGAAGCTCAAATGGGGCCCGATTTCGATTGTAACTCCAGATTGCTCGTGGCTTCGAATTTTCAATAAATATCGAAGGCCTTTAAGACACTTAAGCGTTTCAGTCATAGGCGACGATATTTTGCCGAGGGTAACCCTTTAATAGGTTTTAATTATAGGTAAGGGCCTTACTTTTTGAGTACGGACTTCGGACGTCCC
Organism: Nicotiana obtusifolia; assembly: GCA_002018475.1. Taxonomy (NCBI): domain Eukaryota; kingdom Viridiplantae; phylum Streptophyta; class Magnoliopsida; order Solanales; family Solanaceae; genus Nicotiana; species Nicotiana obtusifolia. The sequence continues at coordinate 79,444 of MCJB01038402.1, forward strand.
CGAGCCGTTTTAGGGCGGCCGTGGCCTTTCATGTTCGTGCCCTGCCTAATAAGCTCGGTGCCTCCGGGATTCGATTGCCCGGACCATCCGATTTTTTATCTGACAATAGTCCCCGAGTTGGGGTAGCCCGTGGGCTTTGGGATTTAGGATCCTTTGTGAAGCATCAACGAAGCGAAATGCGTAGTAATAAAACATAAAGAAAGCAAAGATTTCTTTCATTTTTTTGTATGTAGAGTACATAATCGGAGACGCATAAGCCTTGTGTCATGGCTAGAGTGGGCTACTTGGGTACGATTCGTTTGACCGTTTGACCCTTACAATGAATCCTAACTACTAAGCCTTGGCTTTTAATATCAAGTGATTGCACCTTCTAAAGATCTTAACCTAGGGGTAATGGACCCCAGTATTTGAGATCGAACTTGTGAGGGTTCGAATACTGTTGGTTCGGTGCAAATGATCTCAGTTTAAGGTCAATCTTCGAAGCTAAGGTAGCATGTTTTACTGTTGCCTCATTAACAACTTTGTCGAAAAACCCACTTCAAAAAAAAAATCGTCAAGGAACGAAGAGTACAACATGTGCTTTCAGACCTAATAGTCACATTTGGCCTCGACGGGTTACCTGCGTAAGTTAGTCCATAATATAACAAAATTAAAAAGGGAATTGAGCTCGTACCATAGCAGTAGTACCGCTTTAAGTGTGCCACGTTCCAGTTGTTCGGTAGTTGTACACCGTTTCCTGACTCGAGTTTATACGAGCCTTTCTCGGTTATTTCGGCAACTCTATACGGTCCTTCCCAATTTAGGCCCAGTTTCCCGTCGTTCGGGTTCCTGCTGTGTAGCATTACTTTTCTCAACACCAAGTCCCCGACTTGAAAATGTCGAAGGTTGTCTCTTCGATTATAGTACCTCTCTACTTGCTACTTTTGGGCGGCCAACTGGACCAGAGCGGCTTCCCCGCCTTTCATTCAATAATTCCAGGCGCGTGGTCATGGCCCTGCCGTTTGACATTCCGGTAGCATATTGAAACCTAAGGCTCAGTTCCCCTACCTCGACTGGTATTAAGGCTTCCGCTTCGTAGATTAGAGAGAACGGGGTCGCTCCGGTACTCGATTTTGAAGTGGTACGATATGCCCACAAGACTTTGGGCAAGATTCCTTCCACTTTCCTTTTGAATTAGTCAATCTCTTTTTCAAGTTTTGGAGAATAGTTTTATTCGTCGATTCCGCTTGCCTGTTCCCACTAGGGTGGTAAGCCGTAGATAATATCTTCTCGATTTTTTGGTCTTCGAAAAACTTACTTACCTTGCTGCCGACGAACTGTTTTCCGTTGTCGCAAACGATCTTGGCCGGTATCTCAAATAGACATATTATGTGATCCTAGATTAAGTCGATGAATTCTTTCTCCCGAACCTTCTCGAATGCTGGATCCTCGACTCATTTAGAAAAATAATCGGTCATGAGTAGTATGTATTGGGCCTTATCGGGCGCCCATGGCAGGGGACCGAGATATCCATTCCTCATTTCATAAACGGCCATTACGACAAGATCGGGTGAACCATCTCTCCAGGTTGATGAATCATCGGGGCGTGTCTTTGACACTCATTGTATTTCCGTACAAAGTCTTTCGCATCCTTCTCCATTTCATTCCAATAGTAACCTGCTCTGATTAGCTTCTGAACCAGGGATTCTGCCCTCGAGGTGGTTCCCACAAGTGCCCTCGTGGACCTCTATCATGGCGTATTTGATCTCTCCCAGACCTAAGCACCTAGAAGTGGGCCAAAGAAGGATCTTCTGAACAATTTCCCTTCGACTAAGCTAAACGTGACAGCTTTGGTGCGCATGACTTTCGATTCCATGGGATCCGGTGGCAATTTTCCTGTCTTCAGGTAGTCTATGTATTTGTTTCTTCAATCCCAAGTCAAACTTATCGAGTTTACTTTGGCATAACCTTCTTCTACAACTGAGTTCAGTAGCTGTACCACTGCCCCTGAGTCGAATTCATCGGAGTCGACAGACGACCCCAAGTTGGCCAGTGCATCGGCCTCACTATTTTGATCCCGAGGTACGTGCTGCAGAGTCCATTCCTTGAATTAGTGTAGAGTCACTTGCAATTTGTCCAACTGCCTCCGCATCTGTTCCTCATTTACTTCGAACATTTCATTGACTTAATTTAAGACGAGGAGGGAGTTACATTTGGCTTCGATCACTTTTGCCCCTAGGCTCTTAGCCAGTTCTAGACCTACAATCATAGCTTCATACTCTGCTTCATTATTAGTCAAGTTCACAATTCTAATGGACTGTCTAATTACGTTACCCGCAGGTGGTTTTAAAATGATACCGAGTCCGGACACTTTCCCATTGGAGGCACCGTCCGTGAATAGGGTCCAGATTCCCCAGCTAGTCCCCGAAGTGAGCAGCAATTCCCTTTCGGCCTCAGATATCAAGGCCGGTGTAAAGTCGACCACAAAGTCTGCCAAAATCTAAGATTTTATGGCAGTCCGGAGTCTGTACTCGATATCGTACCCGCTAATCTCTACGACCCATTTGGCCAGTGGGCCGGAGAGCTCGGGCTTATGCATGATATTCCTCAGAGGGTAAGAGGTTACGACACATATGGGATGGCATTGAAAGTACAATTTTAGTTTTCTAGAAGAGCTCAGTAAGGCGAGCGCTAATTTTTCTAGGTGAGGATACCTTGTTTTGGCATCGCCTAGGGTTCTACTAAAATAATAAACGGGAAATTGTGTACTTTCTTCCTCCAGGACTAGGACACCACTTACCGCTACCTCGAAAACCGCCAAGTAGAGGTACAACTGTTCATCTGCCTTTGGAGTGTGCAACAAAGGGGAGCTCGATAGGTATCGCTTGAGTTCTTCCAAAGCTTGTTGACATTCTAGAGTCCAAGAAAAGTTGTTCTTCTTTTTCAATAGTGAGAAGAACCGATGACTCTTATCCGACAATCTCGAGATGAACCGGCCCAATGCGGCTATCCGTCCCGTCAGTCTTTGAACTGCCTTGACGTTGTCGACTACGGTGATGTCCTCTATGGCCTTCTCTGATCCCCGATTAGATACCATGAATCTGAGAAACTTGCCCGAGCCGACCCCAAATGCACACTTCTCTGGGTTTAGCTTCATGTTGTACTTTCTTAATATGTCGAAGGTTTCCTGCAATATTTCAAATGGTCCTCTATTCGCAAGGACTTGACCAACAATATCGTCAATATAAACTTCAATTGATTTTTCTATTTGCTCTTCGAACATCCGGTTTACTAGGCGTTGGTATGTGGCACCAATGTTCTTTAATCCGAACGACATTACGTTATAGCAGTAGGTGTCGAACTTGGTTATGAGAGAAGTCTTTTCTTGATCGTCCGGGTCCATCCGAATTTGGTTGTACGTGGAGTAGGCGTAGAGAAAATTGAGTATCTCGTGTCCGGCCGTCACGTCGATCATTCGATCGATGTTAGGCAAAGGGAAAGAATCCTTCAGACATGCCTTGTTTAGATCCTTATAATCTACACACATCCTCAGTTTATTTCCTTTTTTAGGTACTACCACTATGTTAGCTAACCAATCGGGGTATTTAACTTCCCGGATGAAACCTATTTTCAGAAGTTTGGATACCTCGTCCTTGATGAACGCGTGTTTGATCTCAGATTGTAGCCTTCTCTTCTGCTTAACTGGATGGAGCTCCGGATCCAAACTCAATTTGTGAATGGTTACCTCCGGTGGGATCCCTGTCATGTCTAGATAGGACCAGGCAAAACAATCGGCATTAGCTTTAAGAAAATCAATAAGTTTTTTCCTGAGCTCGGAGGTTAATCCCGTGCCCAGGTAAACATTTTGATCCGGTAGAAGCTCGATCAATATAACTTGCTCCAACTCCTCGACCGTTGATTTGGTGACGTCAGTGTCATCGGGTGCTACGAATGATCTCGGGACACTGTAATCATCCTCATTGTCCACTCTGTGCTCTTCCTGTTTTTCGGTTCAACTGAGGCCGGTATCATTAATTGTTATTTAGTTCTTCTTTTTTAGTCGGTTCTATGCTTCTTGATGTTGAAACTGCAGGCACCGGGATCACTTCATCGACAACAATTATTTTCCTTGCGGCCGGCTGTTCTCTGTAGAATGTTTTGACTCCTCCCGGGGTGGGAAATTTTTGCGCATGGTGTAAGGTCGAAGGTAGCGCCCTCATGTTGTGGACCCATGGCCTTCCGAACAATGCGTTGTACCTCATATCCCCTTAGATCACGTAGAACTTTGTTTCTTGGGTTGTCTCGACAGTGTTTACCGATAAAGTTATCTCACCTTTGCTGGTCTTACACGCCATGTTGAATCCATTCAATACCCGGACCACCGGTACGATTTGATCCTGTAACCCCAGTTGTTTCTACGACCCTCGATCTGCTGATGTTGGACGAGCTACCTAGATCAATCAACACATGCTTAACCCTAGATTTATTGATAAGTACAGATATTACAAGTGCATCATTATGAGGTTGTACGATGCCCTCGGCGTCTTCGTCGCTGAACGAGATAGCTCATTTCAGGACATAATCCCGGGTGCATTTTTACCTCGTAATAGACGCATTAGTGCGTTTTATCATCGGCCTTTGGGGGACATCGACTCTCTCAATGATCATGTTGATTACGTGCTGAGTCTCCTCTTGTTCGACCTACTTGTTGGCGTCCCTGTTTTTGAAGTGGTTTTTGGCTCGCTCGCTTAGGAATTCTCGGAGGTGCCCATCGTTGAACAATCGAGCAACTTCTTCTCTTAACTATCGACAATCTTCGCTCATATGACCGTGAGTGTCGTGATACTTACGCATCAAATTAGGATCTCTTTGGGCAGGGTCGGACTGCAATGGTCGGGGCCACTTGGTCTCTTTGATGCGCCTTATGGCTGACACGATGCTTGCAACGTTCACGTTGAAATTGTACTCCGATAATCTTAGTGCTTCCCTTCTCCTAAGAGACTTGTCAAACCGTTTTTGCTCATCAGGTCCCGGCTGCTCGATCATTCTCTTTTCGTTCCTTGTCGAGAGGTGCCCGGATCTGTTTCTCCTCCGATGCGCGCTGTATGGCTGATATCGATCTAGGACCGGCCTTGGCTCCTGACCAATGGCTCTCTTAGATCTGTCATCGGTCTTGATGGGGTAAACAGATCCTGAAGGGGCCCCGAGTTGATCGTCCTCGACCCTGATTTTCGATTGGTACCTGTTATGGACGTCGGCCCAGGTGACCGTCGGGTACTCCACCAAATTTTGTTTTAGCTGCTGAGAGGCCACGGAACTTGGGGGTTGAACCCTTGAGTGAATGCCTGAACGGCCCAATCATCTGCAACCGGTGGAAAATCCATCCGTTTCATATGGAATATCGATACGAACTCCCTGAGCATCTCGTTATCCCTCTATTTGACCTTAAAAAGGTCTGATTTCCTAGTTTCTACCCTGATGGCCCGGCATGGGCCTTCACGAACGCATCTGCAAACATATCAAACGAGTCGATAGAATTCTGAGGTAAGTTGTGATACCAGATTATAGCTCCCTTGGATAGGGTTTCCCCAAATGTTTTCAGCAACACCAATTCGATTTCGTCGTCTTTTAAGTCGTTCCTTTTGATCACGCATGTATAGGAGGTTACATGCTCATTTGGATCTGTGGTCCCATTATACTTGGGAGTGTCGGGCATTCGAAGCCTCTTCGGGATTAGTTTCGATTTTGCGCTCGGGGGGAAAGGCTTCTGAATAAACTTTTTGCAGTCGGACCACTTCAATATCGGAGGTGCTTCCGGGACCTGATTGACTCTGGAGTTGTACATTTCCACCTTCTTGTCGTTAGCCTCAATATTTTTCTCGCCTTACTCCACCCGTTTTGTCAATGCTCCGAGCATCTTCATCACCTCGGAAGTTTCCTCGGGTCTGAGTTCACCCGGTTCCACGACAACTTGTTCGTCCCTTCGAGTATTTTCCCGGGACTGTTCGAGTTCGACCCTGTCAGGGGCGTGGCTTTGGTTATGCAACTGTGCTATTGTCGCTTGTTGAGCCCGCAACATTTTGAAGATCAACCGCAGGCTTACCCCATCACCTTCACCCTCGGGCACTTCTCGAGCCGCTGGCCGAGGTCCTCCACGGACGCTGTTTTCGGGATCAATTGGTAAATTGACGTTGATGGTCACCTGTGAGTTAGCATTGACCGGGTCGGCGGCTGGGACACCATTGGGATCAACATGAGGCACATCATTACTAGGCATCACGTTATTGTTCTCGTCGTGATGGCCTGACTCAATGTCACCGTTCAAGTGAGCAGACTGAGGGTTTGACATCCCTGGGCTAACCTGGAATCAAAATTTCAAAGAACAAGCATAAAGTAGGGTGTGTTATGGAGATTCGTATCAAATCACCACTATTATCCTTAGCCCCACGGTGGGCACCAAACTGTTTACCCCGAAATTGAGTAAGAATTAAATTTGTACGCGGTTTAAAGGATACATGGTTTAATTCAATACGAATAATTAAGAACAATAGGTAAATGAGTTAAAGACAAAATAAATGACCAAACCAATCACAATGTAGTGACCAAGACTGATCCTAGATTGAACAGTGGAATTCGTCCTCGATTGGACCCTCGGTACAAGCTCGGTCGCGAGTGAAGAAAAGAACAAATGAATAATGCCTTTGAACAATAACTAGAAGACCAAAGTAAACTTTTATTTCTTTGATTTACGTTTTACAATGTGTCAGAACGAAGAAAACCTCCCCCTTTATATAGTAGAGAAATTTCAGTCCTAGTACAAGTCTAAATAAGGTAAAAATCTTATTTTTGCGGTAAATGTTGATCTACAGTTGATACTGAACGGGATTTGCGCCATAATATCTGGTTGATGGCGAATATTAGGTCCCCTACTCGTCATGTATAACCGCTCACCACGTCCCCCGAGCTCCAGAAGCTATACTTGGTCACGGTCCATCATTTTACCGTGTCCGATCTTAGATACATCGTTCATCTCTCCTGGATTTTAATACGAGGGGCTCCTGGGCCTCGATCATAATCACGTCGAACCGTGCTTCTCCTTTGTTCCATAATCGGGGAAATAGGGGAAAACTTTTCGCCCGATTTTACCCGTACACAACTGTACCGTATCATCTTGTTTGCGCAGCGTCAAAAATAAATACATGTACTAAAAGTAATTAGCTTATTGAAGTTTACTTGTGAACAAAAGAACTGGAGTACTAACTTGTATGAAGAAAATACAGTAACAAAATATAGAAAAGGCTATAAAAGATTACCTATTACCAATAGGACATATGGTGCTTGTGACAGCGTCAGAACTCAGAACCTATTCCCCACTACTCTTCCAAAATTTTCCAAACTCCTTTCAAATTTCCAATACGAAGATTCTCGGTCAAAATATTCTGGACAATTTGGTATTAGAATTTATATAAACTCCATAGTAAGTGCGGATTACATTCAACAAAACGAAAATCTTCTCATCATTCCTTAAAACAAAAACAAAAAAAAAAAAAAAAAAAAAAAAAAGAAGAAGAAGGAAAAGTAAATTAGAGATAATCAAAATAAAATGATTCTCATATCCCATTAGCAGGATTCGGAGGAAAATAGTGAAGGTGGAAGGAAGTTTCTCCTTTCTCTCAAATAGTCATTGGATTATAACTTTAATTCCGGCCAGCGAAAGAGACCGACTTTTAAGATTGGCATTATAAATATGTCGGAACATGCCTGCTACGCTAATTATACGCAAACACAATCAAACATATAAGAGAGTAGACTAAATTTCAAAATTCACTTGCAGACCAAATGGAGGCAGTGATTCCAAGAGGATAGTAAATTGATAGATAATTAGATACTCATTTAGGTTCATTTTGAAACGTCATTTAAATATTGACGTATTCATTAAACAAATCATTTAGTAATATTAGTCATAAAAATTTATTGATTAAATTACTCTTTATCTCTCTTCAAACTGAGGAATAACGGTTGAGAGACTTTCTAAAATATTGTGTAGATCCTTTATTAGAGAAGGGTAGATTTTGAAAAAAACAGTTAACATATTTTTATTTTCCTAAAGCAACATTTATTTTAAACCAAGTTTGTTTGGACATTTAAATTGATGAGAGTTGAAGTTTTTGTCTTTTGTAGACTTCTAAGTACATGTTTACTCTTTATTACCCTTGTGCTTGTGCTCACAAACCATTACAAATTAGATAGTTAATCTTTTTATTTAAGAAAAGTATGAGAGACTTTCTTTCAGATTTGCTTTGTTATACTAACTTACTTATAATTTGAGATATTATGCTCGTAATTAGATTCAAAATGAAAGTTATATAATGTTCCAAATTTCCTGCCGTGGCCTTATTTATTGGATGGTAAAAACATAATAACAAAAGTTTGCCTCAAATACTCTTTATGCCACACAATTAATGCAAAACCTTTAGCATCTCTGATCTCTCCAATTGATAAGATTTAAGGGGAAAACATCTTTGTTCATCACATTTGAATTTTATGTTCTACCTACTCTTAAATCGATATAAAACAAGGAATTTGAAATTCAAATTAAGAATTGCTTAGTTAGTGCCTTGACAAAAATGCTAAGTTAGTATATTTTGAAATCTGGCAATATATGGTATATCTACTGCATAGATTTTTTTAATTAATGCTTAACAATTTAAAAGAAAAGGTCTGAATTTAGAAAAGAAATGAAACCCAAATGCAAAAATCTCTCCAATTTTGATGCTTTCTTATTTATTTATTTTCTTCCATTTGTGCATACATGACTTGACCTTATTTAATAGCTATACATGATGAACTTCTTTAAGATTTCTAAACTTTATAGTTAAGGTAATAAATATGAGTGAAGAAGTACAAACCAACTTTAATAACGCTAACATGAATTAAGTCGGAAGATAATACCAATTTAAAAAAAAAAAAAAAAAACTCAAACGCAAATTGCTAATCAGTCCCTGTTAATTACTTTATATTCTTAAACTTTCTCCACTAAGTTCTATCAATTTTAAAGTTTCTTTTATGTTCTTCATTCTTTTTATCTTTTCTCATTTTGTGGATACATTGCTAGAACTTATTTGAAAGCTAAATTACATGTGTGAACCTTTAAGAATTCTATTTTTCACAATAAAGGTTGCAAATATGAATATGCAATACGCAAGTCAATTTCATCATATATCAAGTACCATTCAAATATAATGCACATGTTTTTAGTAAGCAGTCCGTAATAATTGTACGGTAAGGTTTGACTAATTTAAAAGTTATTACTCTTGTGAGTTTATAATCGTGTTCTCATAAATTTCTAAATAACATCAAAGAAATTACAAACACATCTACGAATAACAAATATTAACTAATCAAGATAATAAGCACACTTTTAACTAACATTATAACCTAGAAAGGATAGTGGTCATTTCATACACAAAATTTAGTGCATATTTGTCACATCCTAGTACTAAGTAGGAGGAGCCAAAAAGAAGTGGAGCCCTACCCCTCAAAAAGCCCAAAAGTGGGCAAGAGCGCATCTATCTGACCTGTATACTATGGGTCTCCTAAAAGTGCAAACCCCGAAGTTGGATTATTAAATTAATCCCTACTATGGTATTAAACTAAGTTGGAACAATAATAATTCTACTACTGTAGTAATTTGAAAGCAACGTATCCTTGTTACGCCACATGCCACATGACAATTTAAGTGACCGTTGTATAGCTGGACTGTAAAAGTCGTTTACATGCTTAATTGGATCCAACGGACATTTTTTCACTAGCCGTTTCATTTGAATAAAAAGAGAGAGATTGTCTCAGTGTGTGTGTGTGTGTTTTATCAGACAAATACCCATTATTTTCTCACACCCTCATCTCTCCCCTCCCCCCTCTCCCTTTTCCTTTGGTTTTTTCTTCTTCTTCTTCTTCTTCTTCTTCTTCTTCTTATACTCTCTCTTCTTTATATTCAAGATTAATCTGGGTCTTTCTCTAAATGCTCTCAGGTTTCAATCTGGGAGCTTTTCCATTCTAGTGTAATTAACTGAAGAAGAAAGTTTTCTTTTTAAAAAAGACCCTTATTTTTTATTATCAAGAAAAAGAAATGGCCATATCTGATGAGAACAATCCTACTATGGTTAAATCCACAAATGTGCAAGGTGACTATTTTGGGATAATCTAGCTCAAATTTGATTTTGTTTTGTTTTATTTTTTGGGGCGTAAAAATACTAGCTTTGATAAGTGAGTTTCTGAAAAAGTTTTCATTTTGAAAATGATAGGTGGGGATGGAATGGGTACCAGAAAGTTTGGTGGAGTGGAAACAAGAAACAACAGAAGAGCATTGGGAGTGATTAATCAGAATTTAGAGGGTGGTGCTCATCCATTTCCTTGTGCCGTTAACAAGAGAGGATTATCTGAGTAATTCCCCAGCTCCTATCTTTTAGATCTTCATAATCTTTGACCATTTTTGAGTCTGTTGTTTTTGTTTATCTTATCTCATTTGGTGATTTTGTTTTTCTTTTAGAGCAAATGGAATCTGCGACAAGAATCTGCCTATTCCAGCTCATAGGCCTATCACGAGGTTAGACAATTAAAAAATTCGCATTTGTTCATTTCTTTTTGAGTTTGAATTTGGTTTTAAGATCAAATAACTGATACGTGAATATAACTTTGTAAATGTAGGAAATTTGCAGCACAAATTGCTAGCTCTCAGCAACATCGCTCCGAGGTGCAAGCTTTCTTTATTATGAAAATATATTTTCTCTTTATTGATGTCTCAGATAGTTACAGTAATATTTTTTTCGTAAATAACTCTGGGATTAATAATATCTTTGATTTTTTGAACAGGAAAACAAGAAAGCTAAAATAGCAGCAGTAGAATTCAGTATATGGGAGGATATCCCTCTCACAGATGTGGAGGAAAATGAAGCAGCTAAAGATCAACCTGTTCCTATGTCTTTGGAACTAACAGAAACAGTCTCAAATGACAACAAGAATCAAATGGTAAGAAAAATTTTGCTGTCCAAAAACTTTTACACTAGTATACATCATGCAACTATATTAATGATATTAAAGGAAATTAAACACACCATAAATGTTACAGGAAGTAGAAATGGAGGATATATTTGAGGAAACTATAATAGATATCGATGGCGATGATGCAAAGAACCCGCTTGCAGTTGTTGAATATGTACAGGATTTGTTTGCCTCCTATAGAAAAATGGAGGTGAGTTTAATTTGCTCAGTAATTACTTTACCAGTTAGCAGTTGCATAGATCCTAAACTTGTAAGGTCAACTGCTTAAACAAATGTTTATAGCTTTGCTGAGGAGAGTTTGAATTGTAGTAAAGGTTGTGATACATTTTGAATGCCCACCAGTTGTTAAAAAAGACTAAAGAAAAAGTTCATAAGTTAGAGCCGACATTTCACATCTTTTTCCACTGTTTATGTATATCACCTTTACTAGGATAGATTCTATACTTGCTTTTTCAAAGAGGAAATGCTTTTACACACTGATTCAAATGGTAACATCTATGTTTACTTGACATGTAAAAAAGGCCAAAATCAATTGGTTGTATCCCTTTTTAACTGTAGTTCTTGAACATACTTAAACGATATTTGGAAATGTGAAAAGGATTTATTTTAAGACTTAAATGGAAGAGGAGGGCCGTTCTTCAACATAAAAAGGTCCATTCTTCAACATCCTTAATCGGAGCTCTTTAAATACTAGTTGGTAAATACGAAAACTTTGGCATGCCTATGTGATCAAAAGAATGAGCATAGAACCATACTTGTGGTTCTCAAACTTCTTTTGAAGTTTCCACCTATGCAACTACAGCTAGTTCTATTAGTGACCCTTTTTTCTCGCTGGACTGAATCAGAACTCAGCTTTATGGTAGTGACTAAATTGTCCATTTGTTTTCAGGGTTGTAGCTGTGTTTCTCCGGACTATATGGCACAACAGTTTGACATCAACGAGAGGATGAGATCCATTCTAATCGACTGGCTCATTGAGGTATAGTAAAGACTTATGTAGAATTATGTTGCGTAATAAATTTTGCTCAAAGTTATGGCGTTAATACTTTCTCATTCTGATCAACAGGTACATCACAAGTTCGAGCTCAGGGAAGAGACGTTGTTCCTGACTGTTAATTTGATAGATAGATTTTTGGAGAAGCAAGGTGTTGTCAGAAAGAAGCTGCAGCTTGTTGGATTGGTTGCCATGCTATTAGCATGCAAATATGAGGAAGTTTCTGTTCCATTGGTGGAAGATTTGGTGTTTATTTCGGACAAAGCCTATTCAAGGAAGGAGGTTCTTGAAATGGTATGCTTCTGGTCTCATCAGAGCTGCACAGTTTGTTGTAGACCGCTTTAACATGATGGTGTAAAGAAGTTTTACAAAGTCAAGACAAGAAATTAATAAGACTAATTTGGTAACCTCAAAAATAAAGTAATTAACCTGCTAAAATGAGTTTTAAGTAGAAGTAAGATTCTTTATACAATGCATTAAGTTAAATTCTTAGTAGTATATTTGCTCTACCTTTAATATTCCACTAAAGAGAATCTTTTTTCCATATATTGCAGGAAAGAATGATGCTTAACACACTGCAGTTTAACATGTCAGTTCCAACTGCATATGTTTTTATGAGAAGATATCTTAAGGCTGCTCAATCTGATAGGAAGGTTAGTCAGCTCAATCTGACTTTTGGCTCTTAACAGCTTGACTGTTATTGTTATTTCACTTTTAGAGACAAAAAATTAATTCTCTAACTTTTTACTTTCTTGGCTCAAACAGCTCGAGCTGCTGTCTTTCTTCTTGGTTGAGCTTTGCCTAGTGGAATATGAAATGCTCAAGTTTCCGCCATCATTCATAGCTGCTGCAGCAATCTATACAGCTCAGACCACACTCTACGGTGTCCAGCAGTGGAGTAAGACATGCGAGTGGCATACTAGTTACTCGGAAGATCAGCTTCTGTGAGTGTACAAAAACTCCCCATTTTGAACAATCTCTTTCACACTCACTTCTCAAGCTCGTTCTTATTCAGTTACTTTTTTTTGTTGTTGCTATTTAGGGAGTGCTCGAGATCGATTGTGAACTATCACCAGAAGGCAGCAACAGGAAAACTAACAGGAGTACATAGGAAGTACAGCACATCTAAATTTGGTTATGCAGCAAAGTGTGAGCCTGCCCATTTTCTTGTGCAGACACAACAACAATAGGAAAGGGGCATGTACAGTTATTACTAACTTTATGTGCAATTGGATTCCTAAAGATTGATTAGGAAGTTTCTCATTGGTATAACGGGTCGGGGTAATAGGAAAAATAACTTAGCAACTGTGGTTGCCCCGGGGAGTTTGATTATTTCTATTATAGAGAGCTCATTGTTGTTACATTTTTCAATGTTCAAAATTTGAACATGGCTGGATTATAGTTTCATTTACAAACAGTAATAAAAAGTCAAAAAACTTTTCATAATTTTCTTCCAATGGTTGTTGGTTGACCTTTCGAGTCGTTTGGGATTGAATTTCTACTTGCTTGCTGTTAGGATATACTATTAACCATGTGGTTTGATTATAGTATTATGTTTTATTTTTTTTTGGAATAATTGTTTATTCATTTATTCAATTCAATGAAGTCTTAATTTAAATAGATCATTTGTTCATATGTGTGCCCTTTACTTATATAGTAGACGATTTAGTGTATGGAGCTTTAGCTCATGCGCGGAAGATTAAATTGTCAGTTCTTATAAGTTATAAAGTTAATGTTCACAATCAAAGATGAAACTGGGCAAAGTATCTTGATGATTGTAGCATAAGATTAATTAATCTATCTTGATTATGGGAATGGTTCAGTTCCAACTTCTTATGCTAGTACATTTTTTTGTATTGAACGGACCAAGTAGAGATAAGTGTTTTTGTGCTGAATATATAAAACTACCTCTCTAGCTCATTGGGCAATCAAAGATGAAATTGGGCAAAGTATCTTGATGATTGTAGCATAAGATTAAATTATAATCTATCTTGATTATGGGAATGGTTCAGTTCCAACTTCTTATGCTAGTACATTTTTGTGTATTGGACGGACCAAGTAGAGATAAATGTTTTTGTGCTGAATATATAAAACTACCTCTCTAGCTCATTGAATGTTCTTATACTCTTAATCTTGATATGATTGTTATGATCAATGTGCTTCGTTCATTATTTTGATTTATTTAAAGGTACGACTCACCTGCGAGTTAATGTATTCCTGGTAAATTGGATAATGGCAAAGTACATTTGTGAAATAACAAGTAGTTGATAGAATCCGTGTCTTGACTTTTGAGATTGATGATACCCCTTTATGGATGCTTGAAAGTTTTCATGTGAAAACCCTGCAGGTGGATTTTGTATCCGTCACATGAAATAAGTTAAGCGGAAGTATAAAGGATTAAATTAGTCGATGAATTAAATTGTCAGTAATTTAATTTATTTGATTGGTGTCTGTAATCTTAACACAGGGAGTTAAATAAGTTTTTAATGAATGATTTCGAAATTAAACAGAGGAGTGCAATTACAGTTTTCTAGTGGAATAAATTGTAATTTATTGTGGTGGGATTAATTCATTCATATTCCGAATTAATACCACAATAGGAAGCCTCGTTATTAAATCTGTGGTCCCTGCTGTGCATGAATATTCTAGAACAAGGAAATTAAAAGGAAAAATAGTTTTGGTGGATAGTAGACTCCTACACGTTTTTGGCTAGGTTTAGCCTTAAAAAAACGTGGGTATATAAAGAAAGCAATAAAACCCTAATGTGATTATTCTTTGGCCGAAATTAAGACCCTAAGGAGTATTATTTTTCTTGAGCCGGAATACTTGCCACTCAAGTATTACGTTCATAGAACTTCAGGATACACAGCAGAAGATCGTAGACCTGGAGAGCACGAACGCTGTTGAAGATTTGTGCAACAGCTTCAAAAGGTTAGTGTTACAATCTCGTAATTGATTATATTCGTCTAGTTTACATGTAAGAATATGATCTTGGGTGCTTGCTTCCGCTGCGTTTATATGCCTATTTTCTATCACTTGTTGCGCTGTTAGTTGTTTCACCAGACATTGTTACTGTGAACGAATCTACTGGACCTTGAAATTTCATAGACCAACCAGGAATTTTGCTGTTTTAAGTTTGTGGGCCGTTAGTATATAAAGGTCAATCAGTCACTTCTTCAGGTGATTTGCACAGATAAAAAGGCAAATTCAGTGCAGACATTTTAACTTTGACCCTGTTAAGAAAGGCTTGAGAAAATAGCCTTCGGTCAGAAGTACAAAGCATGCAGGTCAGAATTTTGGGAAGCGCCAGAATTTTTCTTTATAGTGATTGCCAAGATTTTGCCAGTAACATAAAGATATGCATAACTATATGTTAGAAAACTCTAGCGCTTCCAAATATTCTGATCAGCGTGTTCCAAAAATCCGGCCTGAGACTATTTTTCAGCGACTTTTCTTAGTAAGGTCAAAATTTAAACCACCGGGCTCCTGTTTGGCCATAGATTTTGCTTCATTTTTTAAAAAAACAGAAAATTAAAAACATTGTTTGCTCATGAAATACGATCATGTTTCAGAAAAATAAAATTAAAAAATTTCAAGTTCCTTAGGTGAAATTTTTTCTTCCACTCACAAAATTTCAACTAATCTTCAAATAAAATGTATTTCCAAACAAATTTTAATTTTTCAAAAATTATTTTTCAAACACAACCTCAAAAATTCTTTTTTCAAGTTTCAATCAATTCTATGTCCAAAGGCTAACTTAATTTTGTGTCTTCAAATTGTCCAATAAAGGTTAGTGGTCTGGCAATCGATTAGTCTATCGTTACGATTTTGTAGAGTTTAATCCCAAAAAAGAAGAGCATGATATATCTTTATCATTGATTATAGAGTGGCGGATTTAGAGTGTTGTTATTGGATTCTCGGGAACCCAGTAATTTTTGTATTGTTTACCTAAATTTCGAATAACAATTGAATTTATACGTGGTTTTAAGGATACGTGGCCTAATTTGATACAAATAACGAATAATATAATGAAAAGTTAAAATTAAGAGATAAATGAAAAGAACGCAAACCACCCGAGTTAGACACTCTTGGCCGTTAGCTGATCCTTCTCGAGCAGGAACCGATTATAATGGAAATTGGAATAAGTTAATGATAAAATGATTCAAGAGAGCAATATATCACTGTTTTTTTTATTGATGATTCGTAAGGTGCCTGGAAAATAATTCAACCCTCCCTTTATATAGTAGGGGGGTCGTACATCTGGTGCAACTCTATACAAGGAAAAAATCTCCGCACAAGGTAAAAAGTCTCCTGATTTGTTAATTAAGCAGTTCTATTGATTTGTGCCGAGATTCCTACCGCAATGTTCATCCCATTACGGTTATTCTGGCTTTCCGTCATTTAGGTTTAATGATCTTTCCTCGGACATTTTCGGAGTTAGAATCAATTTCGGACCACGGGCTCGGTGTTCTCGAGGTTGGACATTATGGCTTCGTGTTCCGCTTCAATGAAGCTCGGGTTCGATCTTCGACCCTACGCATTCCGAACCCGATTTGTCGTGCAATAGTTAAACTCGATGTTAACCATATAGAGTCGAGCCCGATTTCGACCACATAAAGATGGGCCCGACTTCGACCGTATACAGATAGTCCCCTCATTTTTTGGAGAGTAACGACGAGAAATGATATGAGCCTCAGATTCTCACCATATTGGAGTTCGATTCTCACTATGATAAGTGACGATGAACTTATGACGTACGCGATACGGAAATTGAAAACGTCCCATCAGAAAAGCCTTCTAAAGAAATATGTGTGTGTCAGTCGGCGTTCTGCCACTTTGGGATGCGAACCGCCATTTTGAGAGACTATAAATACCCTCATTCACTCTTTGTATTCAAATGTTTGTGCTCTTTTATAAAAACTACATCATTCTTATCTTCAAGACCTCCTACCTTCTGGTTTTCTGAAAATACTTCACAAGCTATCTTCAAATTATATTTCCTTCGCATCTGTATCTTTTTATTTCTTCATCTGTTCAAAAATAATGGCGAAGACTTCGAAATCCGTTCCTCAAAGACAAACTCCCTCTCTTCTTCTCAACCTGCTGAGGACATTTCGCCTGTCGTCATTGAGGAACCTACAACGGAGCCCCCTCTGAAGTGTTTGTACCAACCGGCTGTTCAACCGGAGTCAATTTCAAGGTCGATAAAGCTTTCTCAATACCGGGTCGATGCGAACTGGTCACGAGATATATCTGTTCAATTATCGACAGAGTTCTCGATAAAGTCAAGGAAGACTGTAACTGGGTCGACAAGTGTGTGGTGGTTCCTGCGCCTGAAGAAGCAATCACTATCCACGTTGAGGGTTTTGTAAGTGTTTACACTTATCCCTTCACGTTGGGCCTTTTGGATCCAGTTATTATTGCCTTTTGCAAAAGGTACGAGGTGACCCTAGGCCAAATTCATCCTTTTTTCTGGAGGATAGTCATCCTTCTCCATTTTTTTGTAGACAAGATCGAGAGGTATTCTTTTACCATCGATCATCTCATGCGTTTGTACAGTCCCCGACTCTACCGAGGGGGGTTGATAAAACTTGCTCGTCGGGCAAGCAAAGCCCCGTTCTCAAGTATTGATGAGGATCGGAGTCGAGGTTGGTTGGGTTGATTTGTTTGAGTGAAAACATTGGACCTAATCCCGGCCGAGGATATGCCATTTCCAGAGAAATGGAATATGAAGCGTAAGTGTAGCCCTGCTTATCAATTTGTTTACTGTTCTCCCTTTCTCCCTTCCTCTTAATGATTTTATATGGCGCAGTTGTTTCTCAGATGCCGGCTGCAATTCCTCATCTCAAAGAATAGGTCGAGGGGATCGTATCCCAAAGACCATATTCCGAGCGCGTATGGCGCGAGCTTTCAAAAGGCCGGTGGGAGGCCCGACTTCATGGTGAGATAAGTTACATTCAAGCTTAATTCTTTATGCTATCGATTTCTAACTTGTTTTTCCTTTCTTTTGCAGGTTTATCAAAGGATGTCGAGATGAGACCTCCACCCATAGGCGATGATGTTCCCAGCGAGCACCCTGTGTCGAAGCAGGATAAAGAGAAGAAAAGAAAAGAGGCCCTAAGTTCCTCAGACCTCGGAAAGAAGAGACCGAGTAAAAGATTGGCTCGTAAGCCCAAGGGAAGTGCTAGTGATCAAGTATTATCTTCGGACTCGCTACGTCGATTGAGGGATGAGTCTGAGGAGGAAGAATAGGATTTTGACCTTGTGGCTAGTGTGCCGCCACAATCTGAAGGGCGAGGGGTCTCCGAACCAGGGGTTAGTGAAGCGGATCTTCGCCGAGTTGGAGAACCCGAGATGGAGACAAGAACTGGTGCTTTCCCAGATACGAGGAGAGCACTGCAGGGAGTCTTGGGTCCGATTGAGATAGTTGATTTTCCCTTTTCCTCGGTACCTCTAAATTACCGAGCCCAAGAACATCTTCGCGGACGTCAACTCCAGACCATCGAGAAAACCACAGAAAGGGTCTTTCGACCCGATAATAATCAGTTCTAATAATTTTTCGAATTAGCGGCTCGGCGTCGGAATGGTTCCTGCAAGTACCTTCGTGGATTTCCCTTAAAATATACTCAGTCGCCTGGTCCCAGACATATCGCGAGTGGACCGTCAAATGTTCTTCTGAACAAGGTTCCGTCCTCGGACAAGCTCAACCGGGCCGCCTTCGTACGCAAGGCCCTCGACTCTTTTAGATCCGAGGGGAGTTTGCCAGAAATGAGATATTCCACGTATTTGTTCCTCCAATCCCAAGTTAGATGTTACAACCCGTAAAATTCGTACATTAGAATTGTTACAACCCGTAAATTCGTACATTAGAATACGCTGTGAAGTAGTTACATATAAGGACCTAAGAACCCGAAAATAGTTCAAAAGTTAAGAAAAAGAGCAGAAGTGTCGCATAGTTGGATATGCGACCGCAAAGCACAAATGCGGACCGCATATCCAACACCAGGATAGCAAACTGAGATAGAGTTCTGGGCTGAAATTGTGTCAAATATGCAGCCAGTATGCGGACCGCAAAATGTGACATCTTCCATCGCATAATGGAACAGGGTTCTGGGCGGAATCCACGTCAGAAATGCGCCAGAATGCGGCCGCATTGTTGTAAATGCGAACCGCAAATCTGGCCCTTCCGCGTCGCATAATGCCACAGATTTCTGGGTTGAGATTTGCGATCAGAATGCGAAATGCGACCTCAAATATGAAAATATCAGACACGCGTGCCACTTATTGCCAGGCCTATAAAAGGGACCCAAACCCGTTCCTTCTTCATTTTCTGAAGCTTAAGCATAGTAGAAGGCCCCAAACGACCCCTCTCAAAGCCCCACACCAACACAACCAATTTCTTCTCTTCCAAACTCCAAATTGAAGGAGGAAATCAAGAAATCGAAGAACTAAAGAGAAACCCTAGCTGAGCTTCCTCCTCCTACGAACCCACATTGAGGGCAAGACCTAGAATTCAAGGAATCGAAGAAGAGGGTTAGATAATTCGCATGCAAGGTAAGTTACCACTCCCTTTCATGTAATTTTCCCTTGGACTTTCATGATAAGGAGGTTGCATGCCTGTAAGGACTCATGGGAGGGTGACTAGAAACCATGAAATCAAGATAAGTATGGCTACACGGAATGGGTCATGGGTATTATGGGTCGTAAACGAATTGCATGTGTAGTAACCATGGTTGTTGAGTTTTAGAGGAGGAAAAGGGGGTGTGGTAGGCACCATGCATGACTAGAAGTAATATAATTGACGATAGTTATAACGTTTGGTGAATAATGGTTGATTGTTCCTTAAATGTAGACTAAGGAATTGTGGCAAATTGCATAGCTTGAAAACCGGCGCAGTAAACGCCAGGTATGTAAGACCATACCGTTCTTTCTTTTGCACGACTCCTATTGAATACAATGCTATGAACGAGCTTCAAAAGAATACTCTATTCCTAGAAGTTAGGATTACTTGTATTATTTTCCTCTAAGGAAGAACTGCTCTTGTTGTTATGATGTTAAGGTTGATGGTATTCCGTGAGTAATACAAGGTTCATGTTAAAGAGACATTCTTAATTACATGTAGAAAAAGAGGGTAATAATCGCATGTCACTAAAAAGGGTTTGAAACACGTTTCATGAATGAGCATGCAATGTATTATATATGTGTAATTTAATTCTTATGACCGCGCCTAATGAAGGCCGGGTATGTTATGACCACGCCTAATGAAGGCCGGGTATGTTATGACCGCGCCTAGTACGGCCGGGTAAGATACGCTATGATATGATAATGATAAGCCCACAGAGGCATATGATGATGATGAGCCCACAGAGGCATATGATGATGATGAGCCCACAGAGGCATATGATGATGATGAGCCCACAGAGGCGTATGATGATGATGAGCCCATGGAGGCGTATGTAATTGTATGAGGTAACGATTATGTGAACGTGTACGGTAACAATAAATGTATATGAAAATGGCAAGCCCACAGAAGCGTGAATATAAGGCGAAGATAATGATAATAAACATGTATACGATAATGTTATAGGAGTTATGTGTATAGACATGGGCACTACGAACAGGTCATGGTAAGCTGCCCTCAGAGGCAATTCACTTATTACATGTTACATGTTTCTATCCTGATGCTTATACTATCGTTCTTATATTATGTTCTCCTGTCTTACATACTCAGTACATTATCCGTACTGACGTCCTTTATTGTGGACGCTGCATGTCGTGCTGCAGGTCCTAATAGACTGATAGACGGAGCTCCCCAACAGCAGTAGGCTATCCGGATTCAGCAGATATTAAGCAAGATTCATCTTTCGGACTTGCTACAGCCTTGGTATGCACCTTGTGTAGATATGTTGGGCATGTTGGGGCCCTGTTCCGACATAGGTTGCTTAATGTATGTTCTTGTAAAGTCTCATAGACAAATGTCAATGTATATATAGACCAATGTTGGGTTGACTCATGTACAGTTGTATTTCCTCGTCGGCATATGTGTTATGTTGTATAGTTTTGCACTGTAGCCCCGTTGGCACACTATGTATATAAGTATGTTTATGTCATGGTATGACGTTTCCGCCCACTGCAATGTTGTTCGAAACTGCACACGTATGACAGGCTTTGTAGATAACAAAGAAAGTAAGATAGCTGATGTGAAGGGTACGTCGGCACTCTGCGAGCAGGGTCCGGTGCCATGTCGCGGCCCTCCGGTTGGGTCGTGACATTAGACTTGTCAAATTGATTTCAGCGTGGCCTTCCACTACTAACCTCATGAGCTGTACGACCTTTCCCAAGTCGAACTCGTCGTCTTCGATTGACGACCCCAAGCTGGCGAGGGCGTCGGCCTCGCTATTTAGATCCCGAAGTATATGTTGTAAGGTCCATTCTTTGAACCGATGCAACGTCACTTGCGGTTTGTCTAAATATCTCTGCATTCGCTCTTCCCTGACCTCGAATGTTCCATTGACTTGATTTACCACAAGAAGTGAGTCGCACTTGGCTTCGATAACTTCTGCTCCCAAGTTCTTGGCTAGTTCTAAGCCTGCAATCATGGCTTCATACTCTGCCTCGTTGTTAGTCAATTTCACAATCTTAATAGATTGTCGAATTATGTTACCAGTTGGTGGCTTCAACATGATGTCAAATCCAGATCCCTTCGCATTCGAGGCACCATCTGTTTCCTGAAGGAGTTCCTGAGCCAGCTAACAACTCTCTTTCAACCTTGGGTAGTAGGATTGGTGTGAAATCGGCCACAACGTTTGCCAACACCTGAGATTTAATAGCGGTTCGAGGTCGATATTCAATGTCGTACCACTTATTTCTATGGCCCATTTGGCCAATCGACCTGAGAGCTCGGGCTTATGCATCACATTTCTTAATGGGTAAGTTGTTACGACGCATATGGGATGACATTGGAAATATGGTTTCAGTTTCCTAGAAGCGCTTAACAAAGCGAGTGCTAGTTTTTCCAAGTGAGGATACCTAGTCTCGGCTTCGCCTAAGGTTCTGCTGACATAATAAATCGGAAATTGTGTACCTTGTTCTTCTCGGACTAGGAATCCGCTTACTGCTATCTCTGAGACTGCCAGGTAAAGGTATAGTTGTTCGTCCGCTTTTGGTGTATGAAGCAACAGCGGGCTCGATAAATACCTTTTGAGTTCTTCCAAAACATGCTGGCATTCCAGAGTCCATGAAAAGTTGTTCTTCTTTTTCAATAGAGCAAAGAACCGGTAGCTTTTATCGGACAACCTCGAAATGAATCGCCCTAAAGTGGCTACCCGTCCGGTCAACTTTTGCACGGCTTTCACATTATCTACGACCGTGATATCCTCGAAAACCTTGATCTTTTCAGGGTTGATCTCGATTCCTCGATTCGAGACCATGAATCCGAGGAATTTACCTGAACCCACACTAAACGTGCACTTTTCCGAGTTCAACTTCATATTGTACTGCTTCAATACACTGAATGTTTCCTGCAAATGGTTTAAATGGTCCTCTACTCACAGGGATTTAACTAACATGTTGTCAATATAAACATCCATTGTCTTTCCTAGTTATTTCTCGAACATCGGTTTACTAAGCATTGGTATGTGGCCCCAGCATTTTTAACCCAAATGGCATTACATCGTAATAGTATGTGCCATATTTAGTGATGAAGGAAGCTTTTTCCTGATCACCTGGGTCCATCCGTATTTGGTTGTAGCTGGAGTATTCGTCGAGAAAGCTAAGGGTCTCATGGCCGGCAGTAGCATCGATCATGCGATCGATGTTGGGTAAGGAAAAAGAGTCTTTTAGACATGCTTTATTCAAGTCTTTATAATCTACACACATTCTTAATTTATTCCCTTTTTTTAGGGACTACCACTACTTTTGCCAACCAATCCGGGTATTTAACCTCCCGAATAGACCCTATCTTTAGAAGTTTAGTTACCTCATCCTTGATGAATGCATGTTTGATTTCGGACTAAGACCTCCTTTTTTGTTTGACTGGATGGAACTTTGGATCTAGGCTCAGCTTGTGAGTGGTTATCTCTGACGGTATACTTGTTATATCAAGGTGGGACCAAGCGAAGCAGTCTTTGTTAGTTGTAAGGAATCGAATAAGTTTGTCCTGAGCTCGGAGCTCAACACCAAGCCCAGGTATACCTTTTGTTCAGGCAAGTCTTCTCGCAGTGTGACTTGTTCCAGTTCCTCGACAGTCGATTTGCTGGCATCGGAATCGTCGGGGGTGATAAAAGATTTGGGAATTCCATAATCATCATCCTCGACATATACTTGTTTATCCACATTTGCCGAAGATGGTATCTGTGATTGCTATTTTGTCTTGCTCTCGACCTCTTGGTTAGGAACCGTTTGGTGTCATTTCTTCCACCGCGAACATCTCTTTCGCAGCTGTTTGCTCCCCGTAAACTGTTTTAACTCCATTGGGCGTCGTAAATTTCAACACCTGGTGTAATGTCGAGGGTACCACCCTTATGTCATGGATCCATGGCCTTCCGAACAGAGCATTGTATCTCGTGTCCCCTCCGATCACACAGAACTTTGTTTCTTGAATGGTTCCAGCAATATTTATTGGCAACGTTATCTCACCCTTGGTGGTCTCACATGACATATTGAACCCGTTAAGTACTCGGACTGTAGGAACGATCCGGTCTAACAGGTCGAGTTGCTCCAAGACCCACGATCGGATTATATTGGCCGAGCTACCTGGATCGATTAACACACGTTTTACTCTAACTTTATGTATAAGTACAGAAATTACCAGTGCGTCATTGTGGGGTCGTACAATTCCTTCTGCATCATCGTCGTTAAAAGATAAAGTCCCCTCTGGCGTGTAATCCCGAGTGCACTTTTGCCTAATGATGGATATCTTGGTACGTTTCAACATCGGCCCTTGAGGGGTATCGACTCCACCGATAATCATGTTGATTGTATGTTGAGGTTCTTCCTGGCCTGTCTGTTTGTTCCTATTTCCGAAGTGATTTTTTTGCTCGGTCGCTCAAGAATTCTCGAAGGTGTCCGTTACTGAGTAGCCGAGCTATTTCTTCTCTCAGTTGCCGATAGTCTTCCGTTTTATGACTGTGAGTGTTGTGATATTTGCATATCTGATTAGGATCCCTTTGGGTCGGATCGGATTGCAATGGTCAAGGCCATTTAGTATCTTTGATGCGATCGATAGCAGATACGATAGCGGAAGCATCAACATTAAAATTATACTTTGATAACCGAGGTGCTTCTTTATGCCAGATGGGCTTTTCGAAATTGCTTTTGGTCATGAGCCCCCGGCTATTCTGACCTTGGTCATTTCTCCTTTCATGTCTTGGAGAGTTTTGCCCGGATACGCCGATTTTTCTGTCCCTGTGATACGGCTGATGTCGCTCTCTATTCAATCTTGGTTCGTGATAAATTTCCCTTTGGATTTTTTCATAAGCTCTAACGGGGTAAATGGATCCCGAAAGGGCTCCGAGCTGATCGTCTTCGACTCTGATTTTTGACTGGTACCGCTTATGTACGTCAGCCCATGTAACGGCAGGGTATTCTATTAAGTTTTGTTTTAGTTGTTGCGAAGCCGCTGAGCTTTGAACATTGAGCCTTTGAGTGAAAGCTTGAACAGCCCAATTGTCTGTGACGGTGGCAGATCCATCTGTTCCATTTGGAACTGGGACACGAACTCTCTGAGCATTTCGTTATCCTTCTGCCTGACTTTGAAAAGGTTCGATTTTCGTGTTTCGACCTTGATGGCGCCTGCGTGTGCCTTCACAAAAGAATCTGCAAGCATAGCAAACGAGTCAATAGAATTAGGGGGTAAGTTGAAATACCATGTCATGGCTCCTTTTGATAGGGTTTTTCCAATTTTTTTCAACAGAACGGATTCGATCTCGTCATCCTCCAGGTTGTTCCCTTTGATAGGCGCATGTATATGCGGTTACATGCTCGTTCGGGTCGGTCGTTCTGTTGTATTTGGGGATTTCTGGCATACGGAATTTTTTGGGTATCGGTTGCGGAGCCGCGCTCGGTGGAAAAGGTTTTTGCACGAACTTTTTGGAATCTAGGCCTTTTAATACCGGGGGTGCCCCTAGGATTTGATCCACCCTGGAGTTGTAGGTTTCCACCTTCTTGTTATTGTCCTCGATTTTCTTCTCTACATATTCTATTCGTTTACTCAGTTCTTCGAGCATCTTTATAATTCTGGGGTTTGCCCCCGATTCACACTCATTCGACCTTCCTACAACCGATCCATTCTTATGGGTAATTTCCCGGGAGGGGCCAGGCTCAATGTTATTCGAGATTTGACTTTTATTTTGTAACTGAGCTATCGCTGCCTGTTGGGCTTGCAACATTTCGAAGATCATCCGAAGGCTGATCCCGTCCCTTTCGACGTTTTGGGGATTTTGTGTCACTGATCAAACTCCCCTATGAACGCCATTTGAGGGGTCAGTAAGCTGATCTGCATCGACTGCCACATGTTAATTATCATCAATTGGAATTTTGTCACCTGGCGCTATGTTATTATTTTCACCTTGATGATCGAACTCGTTATCAACGTGCAGAGGTGCCGATTGAGAGTTTGACATTTCTGTATTGTAACCTGGAATCAGAGACACTTCAAAGAGCAAGTTTGAAACAATGTGTGTGACGGAAAGTTGTATCAAGTATCCACTATTATTCTTAGCCCCACGTTGGGCGCCAAACTGTTTACCCTAAATTTCGGATAACAATTGAATTTATACGTGATTTTAAGGATACGTGGCCTAATTTGATACAAATGATGAATAATTTAATAAAAAGTTAAAATTAAGAGATAAATGAAAAGAACGCAAACCGCCCGAGTTAGACACTATTGGCCGTTAGCTGATTCTTCTTGGGCAGGAACTGATTATAATGAAAATTGGAACAAGTTAATGATAAGACGATTCGAGAGAGCAATATATCACTGTTTTTTCTTTATTGATGATTCGTAAGGTGCCTGGCAAATAATTCAACCCTCCCTTTGTATAGTAGGGAGGTCGTACATCTGGTGCAACTTTATACAAGGTAAAAATCTCCGCATAAGGTAAAAAATCTCCTGATTTGTTAATTAAGCGGTTCTATTGATTTGTGCCGAGATTCCCGCCGCGATGTTCGTCCCATTATGGATATTCTGGCTTTCCGTCATTTAGGTTAAATGATCTTTCCTCGGACATTTTTAGAGTCAGGATAGATTTCGGACCACGGGCTCGGTATTCTCGAGGTTAGAAATTCTGGCTTCGTGTTTCGCTTAGATGAAGCTCGGTTTCGATCTTCAACCATACGCATTCCGAACTCAATCTGTCGTGCAATAGTTGAACTCGATGTTAACCATATAGAGTCGAGCCCGATTTCGACCACATATAGATGGGCCCGACTTCGACCGCATACATGTGTAAATGCTATATTTCTATTAAGAAATTTATTAAAAATTTATAAATATTTAATTGTGAATCCTGTTATTATTGTATCTTAATTAAAAATTACGATAAACTTTAGATTTTGGATCCGGCCAGTAGTGATGCCCTTGATAAGAAGAGTTAGTTTTTGTCTAACGTCCTTCCAAAACTACGAGAAAGTCGGAACCTCCAATTTAAGGTACCATTTGATTTGCATAAAGTATTAGTTAGGGACTCTGACGAAATATAATGAATTTCATTCCCTATTTTATTCACATGGTACAAAATATGGTGCCGTTATGATTCTTCTTTTCTTTATGTTAATTTTATCAAAATATTAATCAATCAAAATTTGGAACTCAATAAGTGTCACCAATCAACAAATACCGTAACTTTTGGCACTTCGAGAACTTATTCTGAAAACATTTTTTAATAGACTCATAAAAGAATGGTTGAGATTATGAAATGGAACATAATTTTACTACAAGGTTTTCATCTTAATAGACCATTTCCTTCTTCTTTTCCCTTCCACAGACTAACAGAAAGGAAACGACACAATGGATTTTGGACGTCAAATGAGAAAATAAATTCTTGGAGTCTGGAGAGGTCAAGCATTTTGGTTGAAAGATAAAAAGAAAAGGAGACCGATCGCCAATGAAACACTAGAGAAGTGGCGCAAAAGCATATGCCAATTGCTCAAATTGCTGCTACTCTTTGAGGCACTGAAGCATGTTCGGCTAAGCTTCTTCAAATTTAAAATTAATTTCTTTTAAAAAAGTATTTTTTTTTTAAAGTTGAAATGTTTGATCAAGTTTTTGGAAGAAAAAAAAGTATTTTGAGGAGACGCAGAAATAATTTTGAGAAACAGAAAAAAAATAATTTCTCTCAAAAATCACTTTAAAAAGAAATACATTTAGAAGTAATTTTTAAAAGCTTGGTCAAACACTAATTACTGCTCAGAAGTGATTTTCAAATTAATTAGCCAAACACAAATTATTTCTCACTAAAAATAATTTTGAGAAAAAGCACTTCTCAAAATAAATTAATTTTTTTCAGCTTAGGCCAAACATGCTATTAGTCACCAACCTCACTTATACGACATCGAACTTAAGTCCTTAAAGACTTTTTTTTTAAAATCCTTCACCAACCTTTGGGGCCCTGTGAAAGGCTATGGGCAGCTACGTCCTGTGTCTAAATCACAGTATACAAATTCAATTAAAACGGAGTGACTAAATAATGAATCATTATTTAATTCGACTAAAATAATAATAAAAATTTTTCTAAATCATTATTTTTTTTCTGTCTGACCCCAATGTAATGAAATTTTTTAAAATAAAAAGTAGAACGAATCCCGAATCTACTTTATGTGAAAAAAATCTTTTCTCACTTTCCTAGTATATATATAAATGCCCACCAACTTTCTCCTTTTTCCTCTGCATCGCCCAACCCTCTCGACACCCAGAGCCAAAGGGAAAAGAAAAAGGCAAACAACAACTAATACCCATGGCTATGTCAGCTGCCACCTCCCAATCTTTCCTCCTCAACAACCCCACCACCCACCAGAACCACCCATCCCTCAAATCCACCACCCACCTCGCCACCTTCCCCACCACCCATGTCCACCCTACCACCACCCTCACTTCTACGTACAAATCTGTATCCATCACCTGCTCAGCCGCCGCCACCACAACCACCCCCCTCCAAACAGCCTCATCCTCTACCTCCTCAGATCGGGTCTTCAACTTTGCTGCAGGCCCCGCTACCCTCCCTGAAAACGTCCTCCAAAAGGCCCAAGCCGACCTCGTCAACTGGCGCGGCTGTGGCATGTCCGTCATGGAAATGAGTCACCGTGGCAAAGAATTCCTCTCCATTATCCAAAAAGCCGAATCAGATCTCAAAACCCTTCTTAATATCCCTGAAAACTACGCCGTTCTCTTCCTCCAAGGCGGCGCCACCACCCAATTCGCCGCCCTTCCCCTCAACCTCTGCTCACCCAACAACGCCGTCGATTACGTCGTCACCGGTTCATGGGGTGACAAGGCATACAAAGAGGCAGTTAAATACTGCAAACCCAACGTCATTTGGAGTGGCAAATCTGAAAAATACACCAAGATCCCGACTTTTGATTCTTTACTACAAACCCCAGACGCCAAGTATTTGCATATATGCGCCAATGAAACTATTCACGGAGTTGAATTCAAGGATTATCCTAAACCCAGTAATGAGAAGACCATCCTTGTTGCTGACATGTCATCCAATTTTTGCTCAAAGCCAGTTGATGTTAGCAAATTTGGTGTTATTTATGCTGGTGCTCAGAAAAATGTTGGTCCATCTGGGGTTACAATTGTTATAATAAGGAAAGATTTGATTGGAAATGCACAGGAAAGTACCCCTGTGATGTTGGATTACAAGATCCATGCCGAGAACAATTCATTGTATAATACACCCCCTTGTTATGGGATTTACATGTGTGGGCTTGTATTTGAAGATCTGTTGGCACAAGGTGGATTGGTGGAAGTTGAGAAGAAGAATAAGAAAAAGGCTGAGATTTTATACAATGCTATTGATTCTAGCAATGGGTTTTTTAGGTGCCCAGTTGAGAAATCAGTGAGGTCATTGATGAACGTGCCATTTACATTGGCTAAACCAGAATTGGAGGCTGAATTTGTGAAGGCAGCAGCTGCTGAGAAGATGGTGCAGTTGAAAGGGCATAGGTCTGTTGGTGGAATGAGGGCTTCAATATACAATGCTATGCCTTTGGCTGGTGTTGAAAAGTTGGTTGCTTTCATGAAGGATTTCCAAGCTAAGCATGCTTGATTAGTACTCCTTTCTTGTTGTGTTTTACTTTGTCTTTTATGCTTTCTTTCATTATTTACTTTTGGTGTCTTTATGTTCTGCTGGCTTATTTGGGTTTAAGAGTCGAAATGAATGATATTTAAGCATGTGTTGGTCCTAGTGATTCTTATGTACTTCTAGGAGTTCTTTAGAAATATGGAAACTATTATTAGTACTATTTAATGAGAAAAAAAAGATTTTCTTTTGTTGAGCTGTTGGATCTTTCACTTTATGAGGAAAGATTACAATATGATTGAATAAGTGAAGCTGAGATCTTTTCAAGATTTGCAGGGGTTGTTTTGTAGACTTGTAGGGGCAGAACAGTATGACGAATTTCTTCTGTTTAATATCGGACGTGCCATGTTATTTGTTAGTGTTACTGAATCATGAGAGAACCGCACACCTTAGATTCCCCTGTTTTTAACTGTTGTTGACTTCTAAATTGTCAGTAGCGTTATTGTCCCATTTATTGCTGCATTGGGACCTGCTACCAACCTCCGTATAGGTACAGTCAATTACTTGTGATCTAAAATGAAGATTTACGCAAACTTGGTTAAGTGGAATTGCTAATAACACTGGTTGGTAGGAAAGGGGTTTATAGATGGGAGTACGATAATTAATTTTATACAATGTCATTTTTTCATGATTAATCAAGAACCATGAATGATATATGAACAAAAATTGGATCAAGCATTTATCTTTGTACGTGAAATTTTTGTATAAACCAAGTCAAAACAATTTTGAAATCACAAACAAAATGGCAAAGGATTACTGAAAAACGATGTGGGTTGAGTGGCCAAGGGATAGCAATTGTTCGTCATAAGAACACAGAATTTCTAGGAAGTCACCCAAGTTACATAGTTTTCTCGACAAACTAAAATGTGTTACATAGTTCTTTAAAAAGGTACTCTCAAGCAACAACAAAAAGAATAAAAGAAACTCAGCTTTTCAAATTGAACCTTCATTAAGTTGTGTATTTGGAAGTTAAATATACTAATTCAAATTAGTAAAACTTATTTGGATAAAAGTACTAAATCACGATGAACTATCTTTCAAATTATTTTAGTTGAGTACTATATTTAGAATTATTCTTGTTAATATCGTGAGTGAATTTACTACTCTTAAATTTTTAGTTCAAACATTGATCTACTTTAAAATTTTCAAAACTCCATTGTTCGTGGAAAGTGTTAGAAAAGCGTAGTGGATCATCTTGATTTGGTGTTATTTGACTAAATTGGTGATTGTGAATCGCTCGTGTCGGTATTTGGAGGCTTTGTTTTAAATTTAAGATCATTTCGAGCAGATTCGGAGTGGTTTGATCGAAGTTAAAATTGCAATTTTGAAGAACACTTTGTTGAGCAACATATTAAAATTAAACCAATCGGGTAGACTTATATGAATAATTTAAGAGATAAGTCAATTGCTGACTTATCGCAGATAACACAAATTCATGCCAATCTAGTAGAATTTAGTGAATAATTGAACATGTACAAAATCATGCTAATTGGGTAGAGTTCGTGAATAATCTAACAAATAGGCTGAATGCAAATAACACAAAGTCATGCCTATATGGTAGAGTTAGGTGAATAATTTGAATAATTACAAAATCATGTCAATCGGGCAGAATTCGTTAATTTTACAATATAGATAAAGTAAATATAACATAAAACCTATCAATCAGGTAGAGAAATCCATGACAAGTAATAAGCATGTGTAGGATCGGGGTCATTTTTTTAAATATATTAAAAACCAAAAATAATATTTGAAGATCAGCCCCTTATAGGGCCTTGTCAATCACCCATAGGACCTGTTTGGCCATAAAAAAATTGAATTTCTTCTGACTTTTTTTTTTTTTTAATTACTTTTTATCGGAATCAGTATTTGACCGTGAAATTCCAAATCCAACTTGAAGTTGAATTCCTGAATTTTTCGGAATTTGAAAAATTTCAAAAAGCTATTTGCACAATTTCAATCATCACTCAAAAAAATTCAAAAACAATTTCAATTTGTATTCATGTCCAAACATAATACCAATTTTCGAATGCCATTTTCAACTTGAATTTTTTTTATTTTTTATTTTCGATATTTCATAATTCTTAAAGTCCAAACGCTCACTTAATCTTTGGGTACCAAAATAGAACTAGTGAATCTTCCCTATTTTCCTTCTTTCGGGTGGAAAAATAGGGGAAAAAGATAAGTAAAGATTCGCCCTTCAGGATCCAATCATTTCTATATCACCAATCCCAACTATGACTCAAGACACTGATGGAAGATTTACAAGTGAAAACGTGCTATTGTTAATGCTTCATTCTTTAAGATCTGGCCTGTCAAGAATCCCTCTAGCTTTGCATCTTCCTCCTATAGATAATTTAAATACTACCACAACTCAAGATCAATTTGCTCGCCTTTTACCGACGAAATAAAGAATTTATAATGACCGAATTATGGAAACTGCCAAAGGGTAAGACTACTTATTTGCCGATGACAGTTTGTGTTTGGCCGATTAATTTGAAAAGCACTTCTGAACAGCCAAGTTTTTAAAAACTGCTTCTAAGTGTATTTTTCTCCAAAGTACTTCTAAAAGCACTTTTTTTCCTTCCAAAAGTTTGGCCAAACACTTTAATTTTTGAAAAAACGCTTTTGGCTCAAAAAAAGCTTACCCAATCAGGCTATAATTAGTCTAGGCATAGACATCAGATCTAATATTGCAATTCACGTTTGAAACTTCCAACTATAGATATTCAATGAAAATTTTTAAGTTCCATTGATGTATAACTATATATATATTTGCTGATCCTTTTTTTTTTCGGGTAAGAGGGGAAACCCGCAGTCGCTACAACCTCTGCCACAGCCTCTGCCCTTCGGGTGAGCACTCTGTGGTGAGCACTTTGTGCGCACCGGGTAAACCTTCCCTTGTGTAATAGCCTGCAAACCATACTAGGCAAGGCCTGCGCGACAGGCTCAACCCAGAAGGCATTGAGGGGGGATTCGATCCCATGTCATCCATACGGATGACCACCCTCCAAACAAACTGGGCAACCCGAAGAGTATTGTTTTTCTTTTTTCCTCTGTGATTTTAGCAAACGAGTTGTACAAGCAATCGTATAATTTAAATGGATAAGAAGATGCACTGTCTAGCAAACACATTTATTTTGACATCAGCTAGAGAATAATAACAGTCAATGCAATGCACCAACACCAGAAAATCACCCCACCAGCAACTGTTTTTATGCAACAGAGGCGCAGCATTAAAGCTTCTTCTAGTTATAACTATGACTACACCTTACACAGCGCTTAAATGTGTGATAAGCAATTGGCTCCATAGCGGTAATCAAATAACCTCTGCCAATCAGAAAATAAATCTCTAATTTCAGAATAACTCTTCCACTATTATTTCATGATTTTAACAAATGTAATCTTCCCTCTCTCTACACCCAAAAAGAAAAAAATGGAAGAACAGAATACCACTGGTATACAACTCAAGTGAAGAACAACAAGGGATGCCCTATTCTTGCCTGTATCTCGTATTGCTTGTTTTCTGCTTTTCTTTTGCATCAGTTCTATACAACAAACGTAATTTCTTTTCACACAGCATTTCTTTGTTAATTACATAAGAACACAAAAATTTCCTCTACTGCAACTCTGCTTCCACGTCGGCTCCAGGCTATCCAATCTACTTGAAGCTGGATTATACAACATATAGCACCTATGCGACCATCTAATGGCTGTTAAGAGAATGAGAATCTAGAAAACAGTGAAGTCCCAGATCCTGAAGTATCTTTTGCAGGGCTGGCTTGAGCTTCTATAGAGGAGCGATATGCTTGTTGGCACTTCCGCATCTGCACGAGTAAACTCATGAGGTGTTCAGGTTATTACACTCCTATTTGTACTCAGTATCGACGCAGGAGTATTTAACAGAGTAAATATCAGCATCAGACTGAAAACTGCAAAAAGTTTCTGCTGCATATGCCTTCCAAATTAAAATATACGCAAGTGAAAGCACATTTTGCAATTTCTACTCATTTTATAGAACTACATTTTGCATTTCATAGACGCATAAGATGATTATCTGAATAAGTTTCCTATATCTGCAGTTAAAATGCATACACTTGCCCATGTCAGATGAGCTAAAAGGTACCAAGCCACAATAAGTCTCCATGTTCTTATGTTAACAGTTATTCATGGATATTATTGAGATATATTGACATAACCATCAACAATATTTTAGAAATGAAAGCAGTAGTTTGCTACTACAATTGGGTAACAAGAATATCACCTCCTCAGGGCTGAACTGGAGAAGCATAGCAACCACAGGTAACAGAGCCTCCACTTCACCTGTGAAATATTTATCACAAACAAGTAAATAATTACGTATGGAAACATTTAGTTCAACTGAAAAAAAATCCTGCTTTTACAGGGAACAAATTTTAAACCTTTTCACTGTAACACTGAAAAGTTACCTGTCTCGAGAAGTTTTAAAATGACATTCTTAAGATACGTCATATCTACCCCTTCCCTCTTCTGTGATCTATCCATGTTTCTTAGCTCTTCTTTCAACTTAGCTACCTGCACTCATAAAAGCAAACTTATATTAGAATCAAAATCATAAGAAGTCCAGGTAAAAAGACAGCACAGAGGTTGTCTAAGCCGACAAGAAAAGATTCAGCTGCCTAAGCCCACTCAAACATTAAACCAATGGCTAAACAACTCAAGCAACCACTCCCCCAGCCAATCCCCAAGAAAGAAGAGAATTAGTTATCGAGATGGAGTACACCAGTTAGAAGCAGAACATGATGTATATTGACAGATACAAGACTTCTATATCAGACATACCTGCTGGTTGTGCAGACGATTTTCACGCTCGAGCTCTTCTATCTCCTCCTGAATCAATACATTAGAGTCTAATGAGGGAACTATCTCTTAAGAATATTGACGTTCTCGGAGAGAATAACTTACTTGAAGTGCGAGAATGTGACGTTGTGACTGAGAAAGCTCTTCTTCTCTTTGCGCTTGTTGCCTTGCCAAAACCTGAAAACCAAAGACGTGTAGATAAGCAATGGTATTGACTAGTGACACAGAAATGGAATCTTTTGAGTGCTAAAAACTACTGTTCAATAACTAAAACCCAGGTACAGAGCTTTTGATTACCAAAAAAAGCTCCATCCACTCAAATTGCAGATTGGAATGTTGTTATACTGTCTGTCTTCCAATGACTTTACCAACTTCCACTGTAAATATGTCACACAAACAGAAGCTGAACCTTTTACCTCTATTATGAATCCACCTTCTTCCTTTTTGTCTAGTTTAACTATTCGCCCCGAAACTCAATAACCTAACTGATCCCGATTCGTGCTAGGTAGGCCCACTAAGGGGGGTTATATGCTCCCTACTGAAAGATTCTCCATTTCTAGGGCTTAAACCTAGACCTCTGGTTAAGAGTTGAGGGATCAAAACCTCACACAATAGCACCCTCAAGGCTAAGAAATTATTTGGCAGTCTATTAAAACAAAAAAACATAAATTTACAAGATTTTTACAGAACATTACCATATTGATGACTCAACTTGCACATTGTAACTATTGAACGAAATTTCTTACACGTAGAGAGTTTGCAAGGACTACCTCAAGTAACTACAAGATTTCATAATGTTAATTCGATAACTTCCAACCCCCAGAGAATTACTTCTTTATTAGGTGGAAAGAAGACGAAATTCTTTCTCCTCACGTATGTCACTAGACCTTTTGCATGTACTCAATGATTCAGGAAATAGAATTCAGTCCTACTCCTAAACGTTCATACATAATCAAACGGCAATGCCTGTCCCCTGACATCCAACTATCGTCTTCAAAGAATTGCATAAAGCATGTCAGACCATGTTTGGATGGACTTAAAAACTGTTGCCACCCATACCATCTATATCTCACGCTTTTTTATTTCTTTTTTCCCCTTCGCAGTAACTTGATGAAAATATTGCACAGTAATGTAATTAGAAAATTGTCCATACTAGAATCTGTTGTTCAGCAGCTGAGGTAGTTGAATTTGGAGCGTCCTGCTTGTCATACACTGTACAGTCATTTCCAAGAGCAGTATTAGTCACTGAAGCAACTATTTAAGAATTCTCTTTTAAACTGTAGAATGAACTAAAAGATGCTGAAGATCTTATACCTCCTGCATTGGAATTGCCATTGTGATCGGCCTGAGACTTGCAGAAGAAAGATAACGATTTTAACAGAATGCTTGAATACAAATGTTAAATAGGTGCATTGCTAAAGCAGATACATGAACGACACAGTATGAATAGATAATTGGAGACTGATTCACACTTACAAAGAATTTGGACTGAAGTTTGTGGCGAAGGTTCTCGTTATCATCTAGAAGTCGAGAGATCTCATTGTCTTTCTCCTCAATCATCTTATCAGCAAGGTCACGAAAAGAATCAAGCTCTTCCTACAATTTAAAGAGCTCAGTATCACTAAAATTAAAAAGTGTTATGATCACAATATGATTTTAAATCATTACCTTCAGTTTTTTACAGCTTAGTTTGAGGTCCTCTAGTTCTTTTTGAACATTATCACTGGAGGTAACCGCACTCTCCGCTTTAAATGCATCATATCTCACTGCAAAATAGTATCTTGAATGATATATCTGTTTGGAAGCTAAATAAATGGCAATACATAAGAAAGGTTGATAATCCTATTAAATTAAGGTTACATCGCCATGTTTCTTCCACATTTTGAAGGTTTATTTCCCATGCTTCCTTCTCTTTTTGGTGGGCAGAAAGAGCAGAATTGAGCTTCATTTCCATGCTTCTGATCTGTTGCTCTGTCGCACGAAGAGCTTCATCTCTGGAAAGGATTTGACGGATAAGTGTGTTAATTCATTCTCCTTACGCAATAAAAAACTAAATCAACTCTGTAAAAAGCTCACTGTACTTCAACAATTTAGATTCAAAACAATTGTGCCTGAGGGAGTGAATGAGCTAAGAGAACGTCAATGTGTGTGACCTTAATATTCAACAAACAGAAGAAGATAACAAACTGCAACCAGATTTATTGAGATGCATACTGTGAATGTCTGAAAAAAGCACATCAAAAACAAAACCGCGCAAAATTTGTTTTCAGGTCCATCTGGACATTGAAACAAGTCATCAAACTCGGATTACCTGTCTAAAAGTTCCTTTTCATGATTAGCTAAAGTGTCCTTTAGATCTTCGCGGGCTTTATCCCTTTCAGAAGAAACTGACATTACCTCTTTCTCAGCCTCCTAAAAGAGCAAAGATTTTAATGTTTTAGCAACAATTAAACAACCTTAATGCTAAACTGTTAATCCAAAGCATTTCGCTTGTTAGATATAGTAACGCCAGGAAGCATGTACCTTCAATGCTTCCTCAAGTGCTTTAAGTTGTTCGTTGTCCCTAGCAGCAGCCAATTCAGCATCCTTTCGCTGAAGAAGTGCGTGAGCACGAGCCTTATAAGACGAAAATTCACTTTGAATGCGATTGATCTGCAAGTTACCATAGAAGAGCAAATCATGATACATAAAGCAAAGAGCATTTGAGTCAACATTTGGTATCGCAGTAATAAATATTAGCCCACTTTTCATGCAACGAACTAGTACCAAACTCCTACGGAGGGAATAGTTAAAGTCAATGATGAGTTATTCAACATCCTAAACTGATTCTAAAAAAGAGCTACTCAACATCCTAAACTCGCCTAATTCTATTGAGGGGTTTGGTTATGGACAAGTAATACTGGGATTACAATGTGGGAATTAAAGAATGACGAAATTGGTTAATGCATATGCTTTTTTGGGTAGATTTTTGGTTAAAGAAAGCAGTAACTAATAACCAGCAGAAACAGAAAAGAGTAATAAGCATCAAACATCCATCAACTTGGAATATCTCCGACTAACTATGTTGCTTGGACTCTCCGGAAATGACTCCGGGTGCTTATCGGATCCTCCAAAAGTAGTGCACTTTGGAAGGATCCGACAAGGATGCGGCAGCATTTTGGAGAGTCCGCGCAACATAGCCGACTAAGGCCCTATTTGCTTGCTATTGATGGAGCTCTGAATCTGATTCATTTTTTTTATCAGGCAAAGCTCTGAACTAAATCATCGAACTCAGCCTATTAAGTGCATTTTTCTTCTTTCACAACCACTTATTAGCTAATAGGTCTAAATAATTCGGATCTTGTACAGTCTTAAAATCATTAAGACCGTTCACATAAAATTCCAGTGAATATATTATCACCCCCAACCACCACTGTGCAACCACAACCACCTCCACCTCCACAACTGTCAACCATTACCACCAAATAACCAACCACCTCCACCATTGACCACCACTAGCCTCCACTGCACAACCACCAGTGCGGACCCCCCCAAACCACCTTCAAAACTAGTCACCACCACCAACTGCCACTACCGCCAGTCTCCTCTGCACAATCACCACCACAAACCACCTTCACCACTACCAACCACCTCTACCACTAACTTCTATTGCACAACCATCACCTTCACCGTAGCCATCACCGATATCTATCAGCTCTGCCAACGCTGCACAACCACCATCTCCAATCTCCTCCGTACAACCACGAGCACCACCCACCACCTTACAACTATTATAGACGACCACCACCACCGTCAGTCACTGCCACTAGTTTTTATAGTGTGATTCATCAATAACAATTTATATAACACCATGTTAATAAATATTTTCTAATATTTTGTAGATATAATATTTATTAGCAATTTATTTTAAGTCTATATATATATATGAGTTTTTTAATAAAGATAATCAACATTCAATTGCTGGAGAAAACAGTCCTAGTTATTCAGCATTCAGATCTTGATGCAACATCTTAAAATCCAGATGTGTATATGGATTCAGTTGTCCTAATCTTAATAAAAACAAATGGGGCCTAAACATTTGCGAGAGGATAAAAGATACGAGTTAGAATAAGAGATTAGAATTACCTCTTCTTTGGTCGCCATTAATTCAGCCTCTTTTGCGTTTAACACCTGAGACTGAGCTGATAATTCTGACTCCAGCTGACCTACATTGAGTAAAACAAGTATAAGATCCAAATTCATCTCCTAAAACAAGGTAAATAACCAGAATACAGGGATGTACTTCTAAATTTGGCTACTTCAATCTCGGCACGGATGCAGTTACTCTCAGCAATCTCCAGCTTTGTTCTGAGTGAATGGCAGGTGGTTTCCCAACTATCTTTTTCTTTCTCCTGAATGAATAAAAATATTACAGTTGTAAAAAGATTCAAAAAAATAGTTTACATATCTTACCAGAGACAAGAGAAAATCATTTAGAAAATGGGTTATGCCAAATTAGTTAGTTAGTTGCTCCATTACATATATCACTTGACAAAAGCACAAATCATAATGGACATATGACCAAATTTGATCATGAAAGACTGCATCATGGGAGATCCAGAATCGACCCTAATGGGGACACGCATCAAAATGTTACACAAAAAGGGGGGAATTCCCAGCACATATTTAACTATGTTTCCATACTGGCTCTCGAAGCTAGATATTATGACTGCTGAGGAATAACTGCAACATTATTCTTTAGAAGATCAGCAGTTTCATCCACCACCGATTCCTCTACTCAACTAAAAAGGGACAGGTTGGGAAAGAAATTTTGGTAGGCAGAGAGTAACAAGTATAATTTAGACTCTCAACCATTAAGCTCATTATCAGGTGTGTGACTGCAATTGAAGTAGTAACTTCCTTTTCAAGTTTAGCAATCTCAAAAGGGAGTGGAACTTTAGCAACTTCATTGTCTTGGAATAATGTAATGTTCGAATGACTGACATGAACCGAAAAACATCAACTAGGAATGACTTTTAAGGTCAAATTGGCAAAAGGTGTCAGCTCATACGTGTTCGCTTTTCAGGTGAATAATGTCTCCTTTTAGAGTTTCAACAGCAGCTCTAAGTCTTGCTGCTTCGCCACTGGAAGCTGCATCCATCTCTGCAATCTTAGACTCCTTCTCCGCAATCAGAGCCTACAAGGAAAAACACACACTAAAAGTCCGTATATCCAGAAGATACAAAACTTGAACATTAATACATAATAGACAGGATCCTGAGAATGCTATGGAACCAATAATCGGCTGAGCAAGAAATATAAATTTCATTAAATGTCATTTGTCAGATCATTGATGCCTCATTAAATTACCAAAATATAGATGAGCAAGATGAAGTTGTTTTAAATCTCTTGTATTCCTTCCACCTCGTGTACAACTAGGAACAGAATTATTACCCGTAGGGATGAAATTGTTTCAGTTGCTTTGCTTCTTTCAGCCAATGCCTCAGTAATTTGGGCTTCCAGACTCTCTCTTTGCTGATATAAAAGAGAATTTTATTCAGGAATAAACTACTCAGAACTAAAGAAAGAAGCTAAAGCATGATCAACAGTAATACTGCCGTTGTACCTTCTGGTGCTTTGAAGAGAGGTCATCAAGTGAAGCTTGCCTCTTCTCATCTGCTGCCTGCAGCAATGCTCCCATCTCTTCTAATTTCTGCAAACCAAGATTCAGTTACATAAATGCTAAGAAAAGCAAAGATCCTCCAAGTTCATGAGGTGTATCAGAGAGAGAACTTAAACATAAGGCTACCAATACCATGATAAGGCCATGAACATTACAAATATCATGAATTTCAGAATTGAACAACTGTTTCATTTCTAGCTTTTCTATCCAATATGAGATTCCTGGTCCTCAAATTAACTTCTAATTTCTCCTTGAAAATACAATAGCATCTCTCCAGACCTTGATAGACTATATTGAATCTTATCCATTTAAACTGGTAAGAACACGAGGCCATTTAAAAGACAGAATGTGTCTTTGCTTTGGGTGTATAACAAGCAACCAGCTTTGGGTGTACAAACATTTAGCATTGTATCCAACTTGATGCTAATAATCAGACTCTTTTCTTCTTATCCCTCCTCCGAGAGCCCACCTCAAACTGGAGCCCGGCCTTGTCCTATTTCTTTCAGTTTTACTAATAATATTTCTATATAGCCATTTACCCGCACAATAAAAGTCAAAGGACTTTCTCGCACTACGCTTCAAGGAAGTTGAAACTTCCTGTCGTCAGATACAAAGACCAACGCTAGATTTTCAAGACTAAGATTGGATCTTTCAATCCCGACCTTATGCTGAGGGAAGTGAAGACAACTCAAGTGATCATCTATGCGGAGCAAATGGGATAGTTGAGCTAATGAAGAGCTTGCCTTTGATGTAATGTAAGCAGAACTATTAATTCGAATTATCAAGAAATTGCCCGCCATTCCTGCTTTAACAAGTAGATTGAAGGGCTAGATATATTCTGCAGAACTGATAAATAAAAATAGTGAGCATACAGTGACATTGGAAAAAGAATACGCAGCATTTTAACTGTCTCCCTCCTTTCTTTCAGACCAGTACAGTATCCTAAATGTCTTCGTCCTCTCCTTAATTCCAGGGCCCACTGCCTCCATTCCCCTCTCCCTTTTTTACCTGTGATGCAGAGGGAATAAAGATTCTTAAGTTTTTTTTTTAGTTTACCAAACATGATAAGTAGATTAGCGATGGTTCAACCCAGTCCTATTTGGTTGTCCTATTTCTACCTATTCCCTTGTTCCGCCTTCATTTTCTTCCTTTCTGTCTCTTCTTTTTTTACTTTTTCACGGGTATGTGAGTGTCAGGTGTGAGCACCCATGTGGCAGGGTATATTCCTGTTTCCACTAAGAGCTTCACCACCTATGTACTGAAAATTGCATACAAGTGCCAAAAGGAATTAAGAAATGCTTAGAAGTAAGATGGGTAAAGACATAAGGTTGACCCAGGAAGCCATTAAGCAATTGACACCATTTCTGATTATAGGCATGTAACTTGACACAAGATGTGAAAACTTTCTTACGGCTTCATACCTGCTCTTTCTCTGAAAGTGCCTGTTGTGATGCCTCCAGAGCAATTTCTTTTGGTGCCAAAGAACGGCGCAGCTCTTCGATGTTGTCTCTGAGCCTAAAATCAACAATTATATAACGTGAAAATAAGTAAGGATAGAAAGTATCTTAAAATTAGAAAATATCAAAGAAAGTTTCACATTCAGAACAGGAATACTGCAATTATTTGATATAACAAAATCGATAGAACATCAGGTACCAGCTGACATGAACTAGCTTTGAATCTAAACAAAATTGACAATCCCAGAGCCTGGTGTAACTATTTAATAAAGACTTGGTTTGCGTAAAAGAAAAAAAAGAGAGCTTTGATTCTATAAATAAAGCGAGCAATTTCTATGTGAAAAAGATAAGACAGATAGAGAGAATGCAAGCTGAATAAGAGGGGAGGCAAATATATGTTCTTGATAAACAAAATTGACAAGAATCAAAGCCTTCACATATTTGAACATATTTTAACCAACTAAAGAACCATAAATGATCATCAATTGAAGTCAAAAGCATGAATGTCGCAGGAGACAGTTTTCATTCTGGTTAGGTGTGCATCCAGTCTGTCCATGTGCGTAACTTCGTAGTCAGAAATACTTGAAAAATTATTTGCTCAGTAAGTATATGGACACTGGAGGAGCTCAAAGGATGATGTTGTAGCTCAATCAAGAATTTGTTCGACCTTTGGAGCATCTTTTATTCTATTTTAGGTCTAAGTTGAGTCATGCCACAAACAATTAAAGAAACCTATGTAAGCTGGTGTTATTGGAGATTTGATAATGCCATCAAAGGGATCTGGAAAATGATCCCAGCAACTATTTTTGGTGTATCTGGATAGAGAGGAAACTCAGGTGTTTTAAGGTATCTCAACTCCAACATACTCCTTGAAAGCCAGATGCTTGGTTATCTTGTTTAGCTGGAACTTTCTGACCCCTATAAATAGTACTGAATTTTGTTTTGGACTTCGGTAGCTCCCTGATCTTAACTTCTACTCATGTATTGGAGCTAAGTAGCTAGCTACTTCATCTCTTTTCTACCTACTGCATCTTCTTGATGCAAGATCAAGAAGTTTTTCGACATGTAGCTCTGATGATATCTCTTTGTTCTTTTCCTTTTTCTTTTTCCTTTAAAACTAATTTTTATTAAAATAATAAGCAGATAATCCATCAAAAT
The DNA here is from genome assembly GCA_002018475.1 of Nicotiana obtusifolia. Lineage (NCBI taxonomy): Eukaryota > Viridiplantae > Streptophyta > Magnoliopsida > Solanales > Solanaceae > Nicotiana > Nicotiana obtusifolia. Next base: position 121,894 of record MCJB01038402.1, read on the forward strand.
CACTTGTAGATGAACAGTGTCAACTAAGTTCATGAGGAGAACATACTTGTTGTTCGTACTTCGTAGCTGTTGTCTCTCCATATCCATTGCTTTCAGTGCCTCCTGAGCGTGTTGTCGACTGCGTTCCAGTTCTTGCTGCAATGCAGACAGTTGAGAAGCTGCTCGCTCGGTTTTCTCATTGACATCACGAAACTGGGCCTCAAGATCATCTTTTTCCTAAATAAACAGAACTTCGACAAAGAACAGTTAATTATTGTGATTCTTGCTTTAAAAATGAAAAAGAAAATTGAAAACAACTAATGTACAACTTGACTAACTTGTCCACGGCATGTTTTATTATAATTTCCAAGCCAATTGCATCTTTAGGAAGAGAAGAAAATAAGACCACATCATGACCACATTCGTGATTCCTCCACTTTATTCAAACAGTGCTTTCATGCTTATCTTAGTTGATTTAAAGTTCAGGTGAATTGAGCTCTACTTTTGGACTTGTTTTCATCAAGGACACACTTAAGTTTTTAATCAGCAGCTCTTAAACTATTCCACAATGCTGTAATTCACAAAGGGCAGATTCACAAGTGAACTAGTCCAATTCTTTTGAGCTACAATTCTTTTGAACTAAGGGACAGTCTACTGAGCATAAGTAACTTACTATCAACACCAATCCAACAACTAAGCAGCCATCTCAACCTATATGGAAGAGTAGGCTATCTTCCTCTACAATGTAGTTCACGTTGGAGGTTTTTTTTTTTTTGGGGGGGGGGGGGGGGGGTGAAGTCACGTGCTCGACACATGTTTTAATTGCAGTTGTTAGTTTCTTAATGGGAATTAACAGGAGGATGATTCTTGCCTTCTTTTTGGATAGTTAAGGAATTTTTTTGTTCACTATTACACATGGATGCACTATTAGTTTTGAGCCATAGTTGAGGGATGATTTTAGCCAAACACGTGTCATCTTTTCATTAAAAAATTATACAACTAATTATTCTTAATCTTTTTATTAATACATAATTATCTCTCAAACAAATAATTAGGTGAGGTTTCTTATATCTTTTTTTTTTCGAAAACTTTTTTATATCTTGGCAAGTAGTATAAATTTTGACCCCTTCTTTGTTGACCTTTCCTTTTCCCTTTTCTTTATTTTTTTTATTTTACAAACCCAACCACTTCCACCGCGTCCATGGCCGTCTCCGAAACCTCCACTTCCTCGATCACCTTTCAAACCCACTCCCAAATTTCTTCCACCATTTTTCTCTTTTGAAAGCACATTTCTTCCTCCTATATTCACCATTAACACCATCGAAGTATGAATTAATCGATTCAAGTCCCTCCAATGTTTGATGCTAAAAGTTTCTTTTGATGAAGAATTGAAGACCAACCAGCCTCCATTGAAGGAATGGTATTACGTTTTAGCCAATAAAAAAAATAATTAGACTCAAAACAAAAAGTCAATTTCAAATTGGGTATTACTTAGATTTCTTCTCTTCGAGCTTAATTTCTTGGCTCATTTATGTCGATTTCTGACTCGCACTTGTCTTCTTGATGCGTGGAAGAAATCACTATTAGCCTTATTATAGGTACTATTGTGAAATATTATGGTGAAATTTATCTCATAGATGTGGAAAAATGTTAATGATGGTTTTGGTAAAGATGGAGGGGGACGATGGTGGAGAGGTGCTGGCGACTATGGTATGATGGGATTGGTGGTTCAATGAAAATGTGATGATTTGTATAAAGAAGAGTGGAAATGGTGGATTATTTTGGAGAGGAGGACGAGCCAGGGACTTTTAGACGTCTCTAGCCGGTGATTTTATGGTAGGCCGAGTTTGATTTACTTTTTAGCTTATACTAGTTTTAGACTTTTAGTATACGTGCGTTATAGTGTCTATCAATTAAATATATATGCACCAACATTAAAATAAAATGTAATATTTATTTAAATGATAAAATAATTCTTCTCATAGCAATTGTATTAAGTATCTTCTGACTATGCATAGATGCTGAGTTTAGTTAAATTAGTTGTACATTATTTTATAATTATATATATCTTTTAATATGATTTACAAATATATTAAATTTTAGCTCACCTGACATTTCTTTATGATTATATTTTGGCTTATGCTATTTCATCCTTATTTATTAAGGTTTGCATTTAACCAATATAACTCTTAATACTACAATTTATTTTATTTTATATTCTGATTTTTAATCGCTGATGTACTCTAAGATTTGTGTAAACTTGAAAAATAATTTTGCCTATGTGATGAATTTAGAAAGAAACAAAATTAGATTATCATTCTAGGTAGTTAGTTCAAATCCGGGAAGAAAAGGTCAATTCAAATACTTAATTATCTTTTTTAATCACTGATAGAAATAATTTATTTTTTGAGGATTTAAATTATTAATATTAGCTCATAGGAATAAAATAAATATTTAATTATAACTATATTTTTATCCACAAAAATTCTTTTGTCAAATGATAAAAAATTAAACTTTTGCACTCTATGTTTGTCATAGCGTTAAATGACTTTTGTCAATCACTTTTCTCTCTCTCTCTTTCTCTTGCTATTATTAAATTTTTTGTAATTATTTTTTCTAATTAAATTTCAAAAACTATATTAATATTTATATCTAAGTAAATTATTGATCGAAGAATAAATTAATAGCTAATGGACCAATATCACATAGAATACTCATAGCATTTATAGGTTAAGTATTGATTTGTTTACATCATAATTTTTTATCTAAAATTTAGTATGATTATACAATTTCTTTTGAGCTAAAAAACGTTCAACTATGTAAAATTCATATTTAAGGTAAAACATAAATATATTTGGTGTTATTTAATAATACTTTAATTTTAAAATTCATATAACATAAAACTTTAATAATTTTGAAGTCCTATATATAAGGAGCTCTTGCTTAATTCAAATAAGGAAAGGTATAATAAGTAATAAATCTTATTTAATTTCACTTAAATATTAGCTAGAAGAATAATCAAATGACTATTTTGTCTAATGTGAATTCTATTTTTAAATGGTAAAAAAGATGAACGATATTTCGCTAAGGACCTTCGTGCTTTTAATATATAGTATAGTATAGTATAGATATAAATATAACTATAACTATAAATAAATATACATGTAGATATAGATTAGGCCCTTTAATTTCTTTCCTCTCCAATATATTTGGTAGAGGTTTCGTCCTAATTAGTTTCCCTCTGCCATCGTTTTTCTTTTTTGATTTTATCCAGTTCCTTTTCATATTAACTACTAAAGCCTTGCAAACCCTCCCCTTCCTCCCTTAACGAGAGATTTAAAAGACAAAGAGTAAAAGCAGAATGAAAGACAATTCTATATTAACAAGGACGAGCTTTTTCACGAAGAAAGCTTTCCACACTTGTTAATTTATGATGGTTTAGTTACATATGTAATAATGGAGATGAACTTGTATAATTTTAGAAAAGCCTAATAAAATTAATAAAAGAAAAGGAGCCGAGTAATGCTTGATTTGATTGGCATGGGCATGTAATGATGGCATTTATCACAAATCGATTGCCAAATTTAATTTGAAAAATTAAAATGAAAAGTCTCCCCAATATGTTCACAGTCTTATATATGTACATTTGTTTATGCACATTCCAAGGAATTACAGACAACAACATTCAGAAACAGAGAGTTTCTCCCGTAGAATTTTTGTAACCGCTTGTGCGTTCTTAGTTCGTGAATGGGATGAAAAAACTTAGAGGGGGATATAATATTATGTGAAAAGAAATTAGAACAAATAGACCAACTGTTGACCGTTAAGCGGGAACGTGGTTCTCCACTTTTCCCGCTCAACTTCTTAATTACTTCCTCTGCTCTAATTGCCTCATAACTGTGGGAGGATATTAAGCATTTCTATTACAAATCATCCCTTTAAAGGACGCTAAAATAAGAAAATCAGAGACAGAGAATTTTACAAGAGAAAGATAAATTTGTACGATATAATTATCAAACATGGAATTCACAAAGAATAATTTGTTTTTCTTTGTTATGGTTGTACTAGTTCTCAGCATTGAGGCACACATTGGGGAGTTTGATGAGGTGTGGCGGAAGCGAGCCCAGCAAGCAAAGAAGGCCGCTCGCCATGCCTATCATCCTAATCCTAAGATTGTAGCCGACCATCTTAACAATCAAGTTGACAAGTAAGTTCCCTCTCATTTCTTCCTTTTTATTTTTTTCCCTTCACTTTTTAGTTGGAGCTGAGTAGGGAATTTAAAAGCACAAGTTAAACTCAACTTTTTAATCTAATTAATCTGACCACAAGTCCACATCATAAAATACACTTGTCAACTAAACTCATTGCTTACGATTTAGTAATTTAAAAATATTACATATGATAGATTGTATACATTATGAATCTACTAACTATAAATTTTGAATTTGCCTTCGTATGTTAAGGGCCGTACGAGGCAGCAATAGCAGAAGAAGGGACCTGCACAGGTACAATGGTCAATGCAAGGCGACGAACCCAATTGACCAGTGCTGGCGGTGCGATCCAAATTGGGCTCGAAACCGCATGAAACTAGCAGATTGCGTCCTTGGCTTTGGCCGGAAGACAACCGGAGGCAAAGGTGGAAAAATCTACGTAGTAACTGACAATTCGGACAGCGATTTAGTTAATCCCAAGCCCGGAACTTTACGCCACGCTGTGATCCAGCCGCAGCCACTTTGGATTATATTTGCCAGGAACATGGTAATTAGGTTAAACGAGGAGCTAATCATGACCAGCAACAAGACAATTGACGCCCGAGGAAAGCAAGTGCATATTGCTCATGGTGGTGGCCTTATGTTACAGTTCATACACAATGTCATAATTAGTAACCTTCGAATTCATGATACTAAGGCTGGTAATGGTGGCCTAATTAGAGACTCCGTCAATCATTATGGTTATCGAACGAAAAGTGATGGTGATGGTATTTCAATCTTTGGATCCACAAATGTTTGGATTGACCACGTCTCCATGTCCAATTGTCAAGATGGTCTGATTGATGCTGTTGAGGCTTCGACAGCCATTACCATTTCCAACTGCCATTTCACTAAACATAATGAAGTAAATATTTAGCTCGAAATTCCAAGTTTTCTACACACTTGATTTTGCTTTCTAATTAATGAGAATACAGAAGACAAACGTTTGATTTATTTGCTTAAACTTTTGTAGGTCATGTTGTTTGGAGCCAGTGATAGTTCCTCAAGGGACTCTATTATGCAAATAACACTTGCTTTCAATCACTTTGGACAAGGGTTGAGGCAGAGGATGCCAAGAGTGAGATGGGGATTTGTTCATGCTGTCAACAACGATTATACACACTGGCTAATGTATGCCATTGGAGGAAGCATGCATCCTACCATCCTTAGCCAGGGAAATCGCTTTATCGCTCCCCCTAATCCAAATGCCAAAGAGGTAAATGAAAAAACTATTAATTTTCTCACTAAACCATTCAGAAACTTCATTTTGTATAAACAGTTTTTCTTTTGGTACTAGCCAAAAGCCTTTGTTTTCTTCCTTAAATTTCGTGTCCAATCAAATACTGGCATATAAAATGAAATGGATCGAGAGACTAGCATATTTGGAACAGCAATAGAAGACTGATCCCAAAAGATTTTCCTATTATGTGTAGGTGACCAAAAGGGATTATGCACCTGAGAGCGTGTGGAAGAATTGGGTGTGGAAATCACAGGGAGATCTTATGATGAACGGGGCGTTCTTCGTAGAATCTGGAAATCCAAATCATGCATTCTTGAGGAGCCCTGATATGATCAGCTCCAAGCCAGGATCGTTTGTGAGCAGCCTGACACGATTTTCAGGCTCTCTAAACTGCATTGAGGGGAAGCCTTGTTAAAGCATTTCAACCTCAATAAATAAGCGCAAAAAATAGTAGTAGCTGAAAATTGTAGGAGTTCGCCGATCAGCTCCCTTTCTCCTCTTATTTACCAAGTAATGGATGGAGGAGAATGAGTGTGAGTATATTTGGGAAAGTTTTCATGTTCTGGTATTGTACACAGGTTTCTGAAAGTTTTTCAGATAATTTTGTGTTTTTCATGTATTAATGTAGTAGTAAATTATTAAATAATTAAACACGATTTTACTAGTTACACTGATTATTTGCCATGACTATGAACATTCAAAATGCAACTGTTTGTCTCTATCTCTCCCTCCCTCCAAGCAAAGCCTCAGCTTCTTTTGTTCATTGATGGGTGAAAAGTTAAGAGGTTGTTTCCTTTGTTAGTGTTGTGCAACTAATTCAACGATATTACGTCTTGTAGAATAAGCATCTAAAAAACTATAAACTTGCATGTCGAAATGGAAAGGGAAATGAGCAAATTCCTTATTGCAAGGACCTCATCAAAGAAACAATTGATGCAACAACAACACCAACTACTACTACGCCTTTGTCCCAAACAAAATTGGGGTAGGCGATATGAATCCTCACTTCTTTCTTCAAGCTCAAGTCATATCATCATCATGCCAAAAAAACCGTTGATGATGAATGGAAAACCTGCAAACTGCAATCTCTATGTGCCTTAGTGTATGTCTCATTGCAGAAAGATCTATCCGACCTCTGGATGAGAAAATAAAGAGATGCAAAATTTGCTCTGAAGCACCTCAAGTTGATTAATAACTGAAGATGCTTACATTTCAGTCAAAATCATCCGAAGATTGTGCCAGAAGTTAAATGTCATGGAAGCAATATCAAACTCAGGACGTGAACCAACATTAAGTAATGCATATACAATCACATCGACTCATCACAACCTGAGTTGTTAACTACCATCATATGTCTGCATTGCACATTTCATTTAATTGTTTAATTATTGGTCTCTTGAACTCCAAGCTGAAACAAACCGAATAACAACCAAACCAGCTAGCTATATTGATTCACTGAACGAAATTACAAATAACTGGAAATTGCAATGAAACAGTAAAGGATAATTGAGAGATAACAGAGAGGGATGAGAGGACAGAAATACACCATAGAAGAAGGAGATGAGAAGCTTAGACAGAAAGAAATGAGAAGTAACAGAGCTTTTCACATAACATTTCCCTAATCTTCAAAACCTAGACGATAAACCCCTTTTATTCACTTAGTCATGTGCTTCCTTAACCTGGATCCCACACAAATCTCATGTTGGGCTTTCTAAATCTTGGACCTCTTCGCGGTTTAGCCCCTGGCTCAACAGCCTCTGTCCAAATATCTGGCCCATACACATTATTTGAGTTATCTTGGTTCAACAGTACTCCCGCCCTAAAAAAGAACCTTGTCCTCAAGGTTCGAGTAGAGCCACACTAACATTATAGTAGTGAATCTGTTAAGACTTGAATATGCGTCAAGAGCTGACCAATGTCTATCAACCTTAAGAATTGATGAATCAAATGCAGTGCCCTTTGCCAATTCTAAATTACCAAGAGGAAGAACAGAAGCCACAAATATAAAAATTGTTTCCTGTTCCTTCACCCTAAGTGCAACAATTTCCATCACCTTCTTTATACCAAGAGAGCCATGAGAACCAGTAACATTTACTAGTTCATAGCAATGAGACCGATTGAGGTAGTCAAATGATTCAGGATCCCCCAACCTACACCTTTTGTTCATCTCCGCGGGTAATGCATAGAGAAGTTAGAAACAATGATGCTTATGTTCAAGAACTAAAAATAAAAAATTCTTGAGATCTTTCAAGGAGAAACGTTCCCTTTTCTACACTAGATACTTTTCTAGACTTGAAAAACTGAGTCTCCAGAAATATACCACAACAGCTTGAATTGTCAGTTTGTACGTTTTGGCATTGCTAATTAGTTCAAGTACTGAATTTGACTTAAGAAGTTGCTGGTCCCTACTGTGCTCTGCAATGCTTATACAGCCACCAAAATAGGCAAGATAACACATAAGCCTCCCAGTAGTTGTAAACTTTCCAACTCTATTGTTAGGACCAACCAAGATAGAAGTGCTTTTACCCTCATTTATTATTGGCCTGTGAACAATATCAGCAACAACTGTTGAAACTCTTCTCATCAAATCAACCTCTACATCATCTAATAAAAGCACACTTTCCATCATAGTCAAACTACGAGTATGTAGTGCAGCAAACTCATACTATGAAGAATCGGGCGGGAACTCAATAATTCTGTCACCCGGATCTAAAATAGATCGTAGTATAAAAATAATGAAGTCATTGGCACCACATCTAGCAACTGCTAAGGCAAAATCAGTTAGCAAAAGGGAAAAATGGATACCCCATTTCCGTCCAAGATCCCACACTTGAGTCATAGAGTTAGCATATGCAATGAGGTAAAACTTGCCAGTAGATCCCAGTAATAGTAGTGCCGCAATGTTCACTGTATAACTTGTTAGAGCCATGTACCTGGAACGTATTCCTGGATCCCATACAAAAAGATTCATCGCAGGTTGTTGAGCAAGTAAATAACAATCAGTTGTTCTTACATGCTGAAACTTAATATTTCTAAAAGGTGAAATAAAAAAGTCAGGGAAAAGGAGATTTTGGTCGCAGCTAGGCATATTATTCTCAGTTCCACCACAGCAGCAACTCATCCAGTCAAAGAAAATCTGATCTTCACTCAACTTAGACAAAGCATCCAAGCTTTCTAAGTCCATAAGAGGCCAACGCTTAACTATTTCTTCTTTAGCATTCTTTCCCACGAGGACACTGCCAGTAGACCAAATGCCAATAGCAGTAGTGTACTTTGTTGCTCCAAATATAAGCTCTGTCGCTCTATAATACTGAGAGCAGATGTAAGAAATATTTAGTTCTCTTTCAACCCGAGCTTTAGCATGTCCGAAGTCACATAAATTGACCGGAGAAGCCTGGAAATTCACCAAACGATTGTGATGTTTAATGTCTTTGTAACGTATGCCGATAGTGCGACAAATGTAGGACAATCCCCAAAAGTCTGAAATGTGTAAAGCTTCACAGGTAAGAGAGTGTGTGTAGATGTCCTAGGTTGCAATCGAAGAACCTGGAGGCGTTACCATGAACAAATTCGCACCGGCCAGGATCAAATGGGAATTGATTCAAAATACATAAATCATTGGAGATGGAATCAATATGACACTCTAATATCCTAATAATCTACTTGAAATCATCCATAATCATGACTAAACAATATCTTGCAGCGCCAACAAATGTGGTGAACAAACCAAAACTAGGATCAAATGAAAAGTACGGCGAAGTAGACCTTGCTTTATAAACTAGATCACACACTGCAAGCAACAGTCTAACGGCTTTATTGGCCCGAATATTTGGTGACTTCTTGGAGTAACTTTCTGCATATGGCTGGAGTACTCCCTGTATATTCTCCGCCATAGCAGGTTCACATGTTACAGACAATAAGAAACCATGAAATTTTCTCTTCTGCCCAGTATCAACCTAATTGCATTTTGCGTAGGTCAACATCATGGTTGTAACGACCCGACCAGTCGTTTTGAGCTCTAGTGCGTCTTTGGTAGTTTGAGGCCGTGAGTAGCTTCATTTCATGTTTTATGACTTGTACGTGTGGTCGGAATTGAATTTCGGGAAGTTCGGAGTTGTTTCGGAAGGAAAATTCTAAATTCAGAAGCTTTAAGTTGGAAGAGTTGATTAAGGTTTGATTTTTGAGTAAACGACCTCAGAATCGGGGTTTGAAGGTTCCAATAGGTGCACACGATGATTTCGGACTTGGGCGTGTGTTCGGGTTGAGTATCGGGTGGTCCGGGAGCATTTCGGCGCTTATTATGGAAAGTTAGCATTTTGAAAGTTTAAGAATTTCCTTAAGTTTGGTTTGAAGTGGACTTTGGTGTTATTGATGTCCGTTTGGGGTTCCGAGATTTGAAATAGGTTCGTATCGTGATTTATAACTTGTACGCAAAGTTTGGCATTATTCTAGAATGTTTAAGTATGAATTGACGCGTTCGTCGAAGTTTGAATGTTTGAAAGTTAAAAGAAGGTTTCAATCGTCGATTCGTAATTTTGATATTGCTTGGCGTGAGTTGAGGCTTCGACTGAATTCATATCATGTTTTAGGATGCGTTGCTGGTTGGTTGGGGTCCCGGGGCCCCCGGGTGCGAATCAGATCAAATTTTGGACTTAATGAATTTATGAAGCATAAGTCTTCTGGTGTAATCGCACCTGCGAGGTTTTGATTGCAGGTGCGAGACCGCAAGTGCGGTCCGGTGGTCGCAGAAGCGCAAGTTGGCTGGAGCTAGGGAGGCCGCAAATGCGAAGAATATTCCGCAGAAGCGGAAACAAGCTGGGCAAGCTGGATTCGCAGAAGCGGAAGGGCTCTGCATGTGTGAGTGCGCAGGAGCGAGCATTTGACCGCAGAAGCAGTCACGCAGGAGTGCAATTGGTCCGCAGAAGTGGATTTACCTAGGCTTAGAGGGAACCGCACATGCGATAGATTTTTCCGCAGGTGCAGAGCCACAGAAGCGGCTATTTGTTCGCAGACGCGAAATATCGCTGGGCAGAGGGGTGTTTTAAATCGAGACTTAGCTCTCATTTTCCTCATTTTTCACTTGGATGACCGAATTTAGGGAGCTATTTTGAGGAGATTTTCATCGAGCAGCACGAGGTAAGTTATTCCCACCTATTATAAGTTAAATTCATGGATTCCATAAGGATTTAAACATGAAAATGGGTGGAAATTTTGGGATTTTGGTAGGAGACCTAGAATTTTGTATTTTCGGATTTTGCCCACGAAATTGGACATGGAATTAGGGATAAATTATATATTTGAGTTCGTGGTATTATGGGTAATGATTATCTTCAAGAATTTTCGAAATGCGGGCACGTGGGCCCAAGGATCGATTTTGTTGACTTTTTCGAGCAGAGTTAAAACTTATTATAAATTAATTAATTATGATATTGGAGTATATATTTATTGGTTTTCCTGATTGTTTGACTAGTTTCGGATCGATTGGCATCGGTTTGAGAAGTTAGAGAGGCATTGGAACCGGCTATTGGAAATTCGGAGCGAGGTAAATCTCCTGTCTAACCTTGTGAGGGAGAAACTACAACCTAGGTGATGTAATTGTTATGTACTACTAGTTGTGGGTGCTACGTACGCACTAGGTGACGAGAGTCCATATGTAGCTAAAGCATGTTTATATCCGGGTAGACTTAGGACTTTATCATGTAATATTTGAATTATTTGAACTCATTCTGCTGGCTTAATTAATTAAATTTATAAATAAAATTGATCTAGAAATACATACATACTATATATATATATATATATATATATATATATATATATATATATATATAT